>BRDA01010269.1:471-21580 GCA_036984385.1 Crenuchus spilurus
CACCACTGTATAGTTCCTCACAGTAGCTTTTCCATCGTTGACACACCTTCTTTGGTTCTACAAGTTTCATGCCATCTTTGTCCTTGATGGCTACTATGCGAAGCTGGAATGGTTTGGTGAGCTTCTTTACTATCTGGAATACAGGTCTGCTGTTCCCTTTCTTTGCATTTTCTTCCAGCTCACTGCACAATGAGTCCAACTCAGCTTGCTTATCTCTTCTGAGCCTCTTCCCTGTAATCCCTGGAAGACTTTGTTTTTGCTTCACGCTTCTTAATCCACTCAAAGGTTTCGCTGGTAATCCATTTCTTGTGTTTGATGTGGTTCTTCTGTATTGTCTTCTTAGCAGCGTCCAGCATGACATTCTTCATTTGCTGCCACAGTTCATCTGGTGTGTGTGGTTCTTGGAGTCTTGCTAAGTCTTCAGATCTGTTGGCAACCTCCACTTGGTACTGCAGCTTGAACTGGTCCTGTCTGAGTTTTCCAAGGTCCAGTTGAATAGGCTTCCTCACTTGTTTCCTTTTGAACCTCATCTTCAATGTCAACATTGTTTCCACTGCTTGTTGATCAGGATGTAGTCACTCTGAGCTCTGGTCTCTTGATTTGGGCTCTTCCATGTGTATCTGTGTCTGTTGTGTACGCGGAAGAGTGTGTTGCTGATGAACAACCCATGTTCATCACAGAAGTCTACCAGTGCTTGACCTCTATCATTTCTTGTACCATGACCATATTTCCCCAGCACTTCACTTTCTGCTGCATTTTCTCCGACTCTGGCATTGAAATCTCCAGTGATGACAAGTCTGCTTGGGATTCTCCACAAGTACCTGTTCAAATTCCTTGTAGAACTGTTCAATTTCTTCATCTTGCTTGTTAGTTGTTGCACCGCAGTTGGTGCTTAACACTGAATAAGGGTCATATCTCTTGGCTTTGAAGCAAATGTGGCTGATATGACTCTGCTGCTCACTGGATTGTAGGATTTTAGGCATGTAGCAACTCTTCTGTGAATCGAGATAGCAACTCCATGATGTTCACAACCCTCTTTGCCTGAGTGTCCATCTCAGCACAACAGCACTGTGTGTCCATCCTTTGTCTTGAAGTGTCCAGTGCCTGACCACTTAGTCTCAGACAATCCACAAATGCTGATGTTCAGTCTTTCCAATTCACTACTAAGTATTGATAACTTGCCATGTGAGTTTAGAACGTTTATCAGCTAATATATCAACATGACGGGCTGCTGTTGGACTAAGCACTCAACGTCTTTACATTCTACAACCCTCGACAACCCTGAACACAAACGTTGTTCTTATTCTTTTCTCTAGAACTTGACATCCACAGCTGTCATCACTGTTCACACGGAAGAAGTTTCTGTTCTTTGGTTTCAGCTAGGAACGAGCTTTTCAGGAAGCAGTACCGATTTATTTTGGTGGAAATGCATTGAATGGTTCAAAATCAGGTGAACGACACCCATTCCACACTGACAGAAAGGTGTTATCAGTTTTATTTTCACTGCTTGTTGAAAATGTTAGGCTTTCAACTGCATAGCGAAGCTCACAAACCTGTCTGTTTCTATTTTAATGTCTTTTTCTAATTTGTGTGTCAGTGAAGAGCACTTCTCAGTGAAGAAGTCCTATATGTTACTGTATAAAAAGTTCAAAAACAACAATACAATCAAGTTTTTAACAAATAATAAATCATATTTAACTACAATCATATTGTTATAAAACCTCATATTTTGCACTTTTTGGCTTAGAAGCATGCAACATTTAATGGGATTCTGCAGGCCACCACATGTGGTACCTGTTTTAGCAAGTTTGTGGATGTTTATGCAAAGGCTTTACTAAGGAAACATGGAAGAAAAGTAAAGAAAGACCAGATAAAGAGGAGGATGGGCTGTGAATGGTACAAATGGGCAAAAAAATAAAAAAAAATCTAAAAGAGACTACGTCTTTAAGACTACCACCCTCCACCCTGATGTCATCAGCCACTGAGATGTTTCCCTGTAGACACCATCATAATCCAGTTAGTCAGACATCAACCGAGCTACACAATGCATGCAGCACAGCACTAAGGCCACTAAACCCATAAAGAAGCATAAAATCTCCATTAAAACTGCACTAAAAAAAGCAAACTGGACATCACCTCTTACTGTATGTGTGTAACTGGCAGTTTATTATCAGTAATGAGGAGAGCAGCAGTGGCCAGTCAAACCTGAGGACCTGCAGCTCCTCTTCTGAGTTCTCCAACTCATCCTTCAGCCTCCTCCAACGCAGCAGAGCCTTCAGCTGCCTCTGCTCCTCATCCTCACTGCCACCCAGCTGAAAAAGCGAGGGTCAGTGAGTTTGTGTGAGAAAGAGAGAAAGAGAGAGAGAGAGGCAATAAAAATAAAAATAATGAGATGGTTATCACATCATACAATGCTAAACTGAAATGCCAAAGCAATGCACTGCTTAAAATTTCAAGTCACTCAAGCAAACCCCACAATAGGAGCAAAACAGCATGTGGCCCCATCGCCGCTTATGGACAAAACTCATTTGTGAATCCAACACAGATCTTTCTGTGCAATTGTCTGTGGCTGACTTATGTCTGCCCTCTATAGATGTACTAGAAACTCAGTACATATGAGCGCAAATGTACCTTCTGTTGAAATCAATGACCAAACAACATTAGGTCCATAAAACGCAAAAAAAATGTCTGAAATTCTGCACATACACATCTGGACAAAAATACAGGGACACATGCTCATTCATAGTTTTTACAGAAATCGAGGGATTAAAAACACATGAACATCTAGACTTTTAGAGACACTTTTGTAACCCTTTCCAGCTTCGTACATTTCAATTATTGAACATAGGTCTCAGAGAGCTCTCTTGTGTGAGGCATGGTTCGCATCAGGCAATACTTCATGAGAACAACAAACACAAAACTGTGTGTTTTTTTTGTATAGGGCAGGACAGCTTTAACCAACACATCCAATCTCATCACATTGATTGGCTCCCGATTGGCTGACTCCTGACTCTAATTAGCTCTTGGAAAAGTCATAAGCCTAAAGGTTCACATACCTTTTTCCACCCTGCACTGTGAATATTTATCCAGCTTTTGTTAGAGCTACTCTCTACTGTTCAGGAAAGGCTTTCTACTAGACTGCTGTGAGGATTTGATAGCATTCAGCCACAAGAGAGTATTGAATGGAGCAGAGAAAACAGTTCCACAGCTCCATGCTGGTGGCATCAGGTTAATGTTTAGTCATATTCTACTGGCAGTACTTCTCTTCAAGGACTAGACAAGCTATGTGTGTGTGTGTGTGTGCATGTGTGCATCTGAAGTGGTGTCCACAAACATTTGGTCATCTACTGAAGCAAATTCTACAAAAAAAGTGAGGCTGCAATGCACAATGAACATGCCAACAGAACTGCTGATGATTCTGCAGATACCTGCTGGACTTTGGCCCAGAGCACGTCCTCCAGGTAGGTGGCAAAACCCTCGCTGATCCACTCCTCCGTCCAATCCCGCGCTCCGATGGCCAAGCCAAACCAGGAGTGGGCGATTTCATGGCACAACCTCGCCCCACACAGGCCTCTCTTGCCCGCCAGCACACTCTGAGACAGGAAGATAATATGTGGGCTGGAAAACACAGAACACATTCAGAGATACATGAATAAATATCCTAATATTAGCATTTATTTGTTGCACAGTCAACAACTTATGTTGCAGCAAAAGCATCTATAGTGTCACATACTCAACACTGCAGTCATTCCATGAGAGACTTAAAAGGTCGTAAACAGGCCACGTGCACTGGCCTCTTCACAAAAGTCAAAACTCTGTGCAGACGACACAATCTGATCAGCTTTCCAATTACACAGAACAAAGAAAAGCTGCCAAAAATGAGAGGTATGAGCATCTCTCATAAAGGAGATGGTGTGCTCTCGGCTCGACGTCAGGGCAGATCCAGTTTTGGCACATCACACACCTTGGCCACCCTGAACCGACTTCAAAGCCCTGGGATTTTCCTCTCACAGTCGGTCTGTCATTAAGGAGGAGGATCCTGGAGCCCAAACGAAGCCTGTGGATTTCGGAAAAGCTGTACGGCTACACCCTTTTACCCAGCATTCCTGCTCCATGTGCTAATAGGGTGAAATTAAAGGACGCGCACACCAAAACGCCAGCCATGCCTGTCAGAAGTCTCAAAAACAGCTTAGGAGTGAACCAGCAAACCAGAGCAGCAAACATCAGGTCCTTAAGTTCTCATACAAACACCACTGATAACATACGACAACAAAAACATCTTATTTACATTCATACACTCAAGTCTGGCTCTCACTTCATCATGTACACACACCATTATGTCCATTTGAGCTCTGCTGAGCGTACAGATGCACTTACAGACTGTAGGCCATCCGATTCTCTGTATACCTTGTTATTCAATGGTCAAGACCCCCCACAAAGCAGGTGGATCATTCTGAGTGACACTGACGTGGTGGTGGTGTGTTAGAGCTGCATGAGACGCTCCAGTACAGGACTTCAGCATGCTTTATTTAGGCAAATCATTGACTATAATTGGAGAATCTATACTGTAAAAGTAAAATTTAGGTGACACGGGGTAGTGCACAGTCATATTATGACCACCTTCCTAATAGTGGGAATAACCACTCTTGGCTTGGAGTGTTCAGTGGTGATCCGACACTTTCCTGTTCATTATAGAGGTTAACTGGTCCATTGTGGTGTGTTGATTGTACCACTCACCAAAGTTGTTGATGTTGGGATACCCTCAATGTACAAGAAGTACATTCTCAGTACACTTTCACCACAGCAGCTCTAGAACATCCCACACAGTTAGTGGTTTCTGAGATGCTGCCACCGCCATGTTTCCCAGGTACCCTATTATCATGTACATCAGTCACATCACATCCTTTGTCCATGATGATGGTTTTACACTCTGCTACAACTGACTGGTGTGCTCACTTATTGATACCTGCAGTAAACCCTGTCACATGGCATCTGTGACTTCATTCCAAACCAGGGGTGGTCATAACGTTCTGATAAAATTATGCGTATGTGTGTGTGTTTATATTTTTTATCTTAGCTGACCTTTTAGGGAAGTTGGTCAGTGTGTGCACAGTCCATTATTGACACACTCGTCCGTGCAGTTCCTGCAAAACCTTTTCTTTTTACGTCCTCAGGCCTTGACTGGCTTGCATAATGCTTCTCCAGTAGGACACACGGTCAGTGGACACATAACTATTCTATTCATAAGGCAGATTGCTGACAGATTATTATTTGAGTTGATAAAATAACCCCGGCAGTTCTCCTCACACCCTCCCGCCCTCGTACGGCTTTGGCCTCAATGGATTTCTTTTCACTCGGCTGCATACAATGGTCGGCGCTGAGGCAGAGGAAACCCATACAAAGCACTCGGCCCGCCACAGAACACAACGTGGCACCCATACTTTCCACTCACGCTGTTATGATTCACTCAAGTCATGGAGATGGCGCTGGCGAGGAAGCCTAAACAGCTCATAAACAGAGTTTACAGAGTACGTGTCCCCTGTTATCTTAAGAGGGAAGAATGACGGGTTTAAAGAAGCTGAAGCAGGAAAGCAGACGCTGGCTAAGACCCAAAGGGAACACAAAGGCCGCTCACCTGTTTTGACCTGCAAAAGTACAGAGATTAGAGGGCAAACACGACTGTTCTATAAGCATGAAGGTAAATTACCATCATATACATCTCTGAGAAGTGTAAGGTTCCCAATTCAGTATAGACAAGCACTTGAATTTATACCAATTCTAGAACAATGCAAATGTTTTTGTCTTTTTCCAAGAACCAGGACGATTTTTGAAGTGTATGATTCAAGACTTTGGAGAAAACCATGAACAAATAAATGAACCTTGAACCAAATCACTAGAAGCCCAGATAACTTGGGATGCACTGACATGAAAATTCTTGTCCGAAACTGAACAAAATGAAACATTTTGCCAATTCTGAAAAAAAAAATCCATTCATAGGTTGGCGCCGCAAACAGCTGACCTCTCAGCAGAATATCTGGGGCCTTCATTTCGTTGTACTTGTACAGTGACAAAGTTTTCTGATTCTGAATACTGAACAGTTTATCATTTAAGTCATCAACTTTAGTGACAAAATTATTTTCCCAAATTAAGTCTTGTAGTTAGTCACGAAAGAATGTTTGTATTTTAATAAGTTAGTGTGATATCATTAGATTAGATCAAAGGGTAACACTTTATAATAACAGTAATTAATAGCTCTTTAACTAATGATTAATAACTGAACAAATCATTAGTTAATGAGTATTTCATTAACAAATGATTTACTAATGATTTACTAATGATTTGTTACCAATTGCAAAAATGAATACAATAATGAGTAACTACATAAACTGTAATTTAATTTAACATTTGCTCAAGTTAAAATTCTCATGAACTAATGATTTGTTCACAGTTATTAATTATTAATTAATGGCTTATTAATTAAAGTTATTATAAAGTGTTACCAATTAAACTTTTTCCCAATGTGATTTGCACAGTGAAAGACACACACTGGTGAACACACTAGGCCGTGAATATGTGCCAGAAGCTGTTGGTAGCCCTATCCATGGCACCCGGGGAGCAGTTGTTGGGTTAGTGCCTTGCTCAAGGGCACTTCAGTCATGACCTGCTTAGGGTTCGAACCAGCAACCTTCTGTTCACAAGACCAGATCATTAACCACCAGGTCACGGCTGCCCTGTTCATTAGGTTTAATAACATAAGTTTAATTGATTATTCTTTTATATTTGCAAAAAAAGTATGTGAACCCTTTGGAATTACTAATTTCTGCATACATTGGTCATTAAAAGTCACAACAACAGATAAACACACTCTGCTTAACGGGCAGGACGGATCGCTGCCATCAACGGAAAAATGTATTCCCAAGTTTATCAAGACATTTTTCAGGAAAACTTAAGACCATCTGTTTGCCAGCTGAAGCTCAACAGAGGATGAATGATGCAACAGGACAACGACCCAAAACATAGACACAAACACAAAGCTAAGTGGCTCCATTCTAGCTTCATCGTAAGTTCAGTTTAATAAAGGTTGTGTTTGTAGTTTGTTGTCTTCTTCCATTTCACCACCAAACAGTAACTGTGCTGGTGAATCTGTTTTGTTTTTGAGGAAAAGCACAATTCTGAACGTCAAACTAATTGCCAACATTAAACTAACTTTACTGCAGGAAACTTGCACTCTGCTTCCTGTTTACAGCCGGGAACTAGAAACAGTGTCCAGTATAAATAATTCTGTCTTTTCACTGATTCGGGTGAACAATTGTTAGTTTTTGCCATTTTTAGCCACATAATTTCAGTTTCTGAATATTCAGTGCATCCCTGCAGATAACCAAACTTAAGATCTCTTATTTTGGACACATTATGTGAAGAACCAGTTCACTCCAGAAGACAGTCATGTTGGAATAGTTATTCTATATACTCTTACAAATTATGTAATGAGCTATGCACATTGTTAACGTCAGATAAAAAAGTCAATTTAGTTTATTTTTTGATCATTTGACAATACCAGCTGTCCTTTCACACGTGTCAACATTTCATGATGAATAGACAAATAATAATGGCCTAAAATAACCAGATAACACTACACTATTGTACTTTAACCCTCAGGAGTTGCAGATCGCGCCAGTGTGATCAAGTCACATGTCCGGTTCTGGACGTCACAGCATAAAAACAAAAAGTCACGATGATGATAAGTGCTGTCAAGTTTCCTTAAAAGTTCTGTTCTGAAGCTCAATTTGATATTGACAGTAAAAACTGAAATATGATCATTTAAATTTGATATACAAATCAGATTTACACATCTGTAAAAGTAGCAAGATGGGCAAGATGCCCACAAGGAAGCCACACAATGCAGCAGTAGCCAACACTTCCCCCAAGTGGACAAAAACAGAATCTTACAGCTGCTTTTTGTTGCAAGTAGTTGTCATTTGATCTCAAATTTTACCATCATATGTTCACTTTTACAAACTGTCTTCATGTTTTACATCTTTAAAATGCTTCATTTATCATGTTTGAGTATTTATAATCATTTAAAAATCTGATTTTATTTGTCTTGTGTGTTTTAGATCATATATGTTGATACAAAATATAAAAATGTAAAGTAATTTTTACGTAGGCGATGAAGTGCTGACGAAAATAAAAAATAGCCAAATATTTCTAAGAGTTAAAGTTTAAAGAAAAAGTATAAAGTTGTCATTTCAGTCACAGAAGTCTACTTACATCAATGACAATATAGAATATTAAAGAGTACTTAATCATTATGTTTGCATAGCTAAATCATAATATAATATGTGCAAGACCTATGGACAGTCTCCTATTATCTCATTTCGCTAATATCAGTTGTCAGCTACTATTGCTTGCAGCTGTGACTGGTCTTATTCAGGTAAAAGGCTCATCTCTCTTTATTCATTAGCACCGGCATCAGCTGTTATTGACTGCAGCTGTGACTGGCTGATGTGAGGACTGCACACTGTGTTCATGTTCAAAGTTATTGACTTTCTCTGTGGTAAGACTCTGCCGGGTAACTGGTGCTATTTTGCTCTAAAAGGTTCTAAATCTGGTCTCTCCCCTGTTTTGTCGTCTCAGGCCAGAGATTTTCCTCATCTTCTATCTTTTGGGTGTGTGTGGGTGTTGGCCAAAAAGAGTCTGTCTATAATTTTGTTCCTCCTGTTTTTCACCTCGCTCAAGAATGTACATGGGGTGGCAATTCCTTCGTTTTCCTTGAGTTATTATTATTATTATTATTATTATTATTATATTTGTAAGCGCCTTTCAAGATACCCAAGGACACTGTACAGTACACAATAAAAACAGAAGAATCACAAACAAAGCAAAGCACTCACATTTAAAAGGGAAAACATTTCGGAAAAACATTTAAAAAATACTAAATCGACGAAAGTCTGAGAAAAGGCAATCTGAAAAGAAAAAAAAAGGTTTTCAGCTGTTTTTTGAATAAAGAGCGAGGTGGTCATACGGAGACTTAATGGAGTAGTGTTCTAAAGTTTAGGACCTGCCACACTAAAAGTTCTCCAAAAGTGAGCAGTTAAGAAGGTGGAACAGAGAGAGGGTGAAGGTGTGTACGTATGAAGAAGACCCTAAAGGTAAGAAGGTACCCAGAATGAGTCTTCTGTACTGTATACAAAAGTGTACATGCACGTTTTCAGACATACTCTGGGTGGCACTGCCACCTGCAGAGATTGGGGTCTCCATCCTGGTGCACTTGCCTTCAGAGTTTGCAGCAAGTAAAGTGCATTTCTTGGGATTCCCCCTATGGTTGGGATGTACTAATGATAGGGTGGAGACTCCGTTCCACAATACACTTGAGCTGCATGGTTTTTGGAGATGTTCACCCAGTTTGTCTGCTGCACATTACAGAACCTCTCTCCTGCCCTAATATTATTTAGGCCTCACTCAAATTCCACCTGCTCAGTGTCACAGTGGAAAGAGTGGCAGTGAATTGAGTTTCTCATTCCTGCAGCTCCAGTTCAAATTGATATTTTGCCACCCTTTCTATCTGCACTTGAATCCTTTTAGCTCTGGGTTTTCCTTACAACGGGCTGGCAATCTAAGAGGGGGTTGACCATTCTCTCCATCTTCATCTGGATAGCTGGACGTCCCATTACAATGTGTATAGGACTCCTTCATAGAAGTTTCCTTCATTTACATAGAGATTTATACACCACAAGCTGCACAAAGTCAAAGTCAGGATGGCAAATGGTCTTTGACAGGCGAGACAACCTGCTAAACATTTCTGTACGATGACCAGATTCAGACGAGCAAGGGACAGATCTGCAGTCATGATGTATAATGCAATTATGGAAAAGAACCGTCAAAGGAAGGGAAATAAAGTACAAATAAACAAGACATTTCTCTGCGTGGCCACTGCCCTTTTGCATAAAGGTTACAATCTGCTGAGCATGGGAGTGAAATATGAACCTAAAAACGAACACCACATTCTTCAAAACACACACACTGTCTGCATTTTTGTCAACAGACAAGAGGGAATCACCTTCTTTTGTCCACCACTCCATGTTTAAGCATAAGGCAAACAGAAAGTAGAGCAAAATGGATCTGATTTCAGACCTGACAGATTCATCCTCATGCTTTCCTCTCAGCACAAACACGGCTGCTGCATCGAGGGTGGGGGTGGGGGGGGGTGAGGTCTGGAAAGAACAAATCATGCCTCGTCTAAAATTATCCTCCGGAGTTTATTTGTGCCCTTTGTGCATTGAGCTTATTTCCCAACACTCGAATAAGATATCGTTTGTAGTTGGAGCCAACAAACTGCCATCCAACTGAAGGCCACCGTTTTCTTGTGACTCTACCCAAAGGCTTCCAAGTCGCCCTGAGCTATAAAGAATCCATCAAATCTGAGACAAATGTAATCTTAACCAGCAGTGGCTGCGGAGGTACACATATAGATTACAGTAGACCTCGTAACCCTGATGCCAAAGTCAACAGCATTGTTCCCAAGACCCTTTTAAGGGACTCATATTTACAGGCCTGAGGCTATTCTTATGGACACGCCTGACTTCAGCTCCAAAATCAGAATCTGAGCTTCTCATCACTTTCAGTACTCCAGCGTGTATCACTTTCAGATTGGGCTTTAAATATTACATAAACATATGGATGAGTACACACTGGAATAAACTGTGTGCCATGCATTTGAGTCAGAACATCTTTTATTGTATTTTTTTGTATATTCAACATTTGGGGAGCCAATATGCCACCAGGAGATTTGGGACAAACATTACAGACATACCACGACCAAGGGTCAGCATCCACCTGCAGCTGATCCAGAACCAGAACTCTCAGCACACATTAGCTATTACACAGAGAGGTGAGGAGAGACTGAGTCAGATTAGGAAGATGGAGATGATTAGGAGGGACAGAACATCAGTTCTACTCTTTTAGAGGACATGACCAGAAGACCTTTCAGATTTCATTTGAGACATTTATACAGCACAGTGTCTCCATCAGTGCCCTGGCAGGAACAGCGCCTCCTGTTGTCCAAAAACACCCACACTAGAGGTCTCCCATCCAATTACTGACCAGATCCAGACCTGCTTAGCTTATGGTTTGTGCAGTTTGATGTCCAGGTGTAATGTTTTTTTTTCTCCAAAGAAGTAAAAATGTATTCCTTTAAATTAAACAGCAGAGTGTTTCCAGTGGTGCTCACACTGCACAAATCTAATCATAACCTACTAACCACTGAATCATGAAGACATCTGTTTATTTTACTGTGTTAAGATTAAGATTAAGATTAAGATCAACCAATTTAGCCAATGTGATTATTCACACAACGGAATTTGACCTCCGCATTTAACCCATTCGTGCAGTGAAACACACACACACACACACACTAGTGAACACACTAGGCTGTGAGAATTTGTGCCTGAAGCGGTGGGCAGCCCTTATCCACCGGCGCCCGGGGAGCAGTTAGGGGGTTAGGTGCCTTACTCAAGGGCACTTCAGTCATGTCCTGTCTGGGGATCAAACCAGCGACCTTCTGGTCACAAGACCAGATCCTTACCACTAGGCCATGGCTGCCTGTTACTACTATAAGAGCTTTTAGGCAGTCCATTCCATATTTTTTAAAAGTCCATTCCATATTTTTTGGAAGACCAAAAGCAGCTAACATCACCAGTGTGGCTGTACTTATTGACGCCTGTTAACTTATCACAGAAACCCAAGCAGAGGTCTTTACAGGTGAGTACGATCTACTAATAAAAGTGTGAACAGTCATTTCAGCAGACCCGACTTGAGAAACAAACCTGACTTGCCTGAGGTCTGAACACAGCCTCAAAAGCTGAAATGACCTTTTTTGTTGAACAGGAATCCCAACAGCAACTGATGTTAGAATGTGTATAAGTATACATCCCCAAAGGTCACTGTCCCAGGTGGACCACAGACCACCCCAGCTAACTTTGACAGCCTCCTCTCCTGTTCATTCTTAAGTTGGGCTTAAGACCACCTTATGGAAAATCTGACATAGCCCATACTGGAACACAAATGGCCATTTGGGTATCAAAACAAAAGCTGTAGAGAGTCACGGCTTTAATGTTTGTTTGATGCCAGACTTCACTTTTGAGTTTTCTGGAGGTGTTGTGGGCTTATTTCAGCGAAACACTGATGAGGGAAGGTGCCTACCTGATGACCCCTGTTAAGAGCAAGTAATGCAGTGGGTGGTTTGGGTATTCATGTGATGGGCTCAATAAGTAACCGTAGATGTTAAGGGTAGCTGGTATGTTAAGTGTGGATGTCTATCATGTCACCAGTGGTGAGGGTAACGTGGTACAAAGTAAAGTGTTACAGTAATGTGATTGTAATGTAGTGAAGTGTTACAGTTAAAATGAATGTAATCACATTACAGTTACTGACCTCATAAAACAATTACAATACTCATCTGTCTTCAGCAGAACAGTATTAATGTTTAAAGTATTAAAACATAAATGTAATGTACAGTTACTGGTGTGTGTGTGTGTGTGTGTGTGAGGTGTTGTAGTCTATCAGTAAAGTCCACTGTGTGTACACTCACCTGTAATCAGGCTATTAAAAACTCTAGAATATAAAAAAAAATAGATCAAAATGTCCCAAGTGTCTCAGCAGGTTAAGACACTGACACTATGACCAGAGGATTGCAAGTTTGTATCCCGGTCATGCTGTTTGTCATCAACAGCCGAGGCTTAAGAGAGCAAAATTGGCAGTGCTCTCTCTGGGTGGGTAGATGGCGCTCTGTCTCTCTCCCTATCACTCTCACATTGCAATGTCCGCTGGCTCAGGCATCTACTGATTGGTCCATTCAGAGCTGGGAACCCTGCGCTTTCCTCCAAGCGCGTTGTGTTCCCAGTGATGGTGTATCAGCGGTAGGTCGAAAAGAAGCCGTGGCTGCATCACACACAGCGGACGAGGTTTGTGCTTGTCTTCACCCTCCTAGAGTCAGGGACAATGCAAAGTGTTGGGGAGAGTCCCTTAGTGAATGGTTTACATTAGTGTTAACATAAGTGAAACGGCTCCGTCTCCAGTTCAGAGTACACTTATAGTCTTATTATTTCTGAATGTAGCTGCTGCACCATTTAAGGTGGAAGGGTAAGATGCTTATGAATAAGAAGCCAACTTCAGCTTTGTGCTTTAGTGTTTAAACTGTGTGTAGACCTGATTGTATTTAGTTCAGAGCAGAGGATCAACTTGTCTTTGAAATAAAACCCAGAGACTAAGCTCTTCTGTATTTTAGTACAGAGTCGTTTGGCTTTTATAGAGTAACGTAAGAGCAAAGAATGAGATTACTTTGTCCAGAAAAGTACTTAAAGTAATCCCATTAATGTTTCGGAGAAGTAATCAGTAATGTGTAATGGATTATTTCTTTCAGTAATGACCCTGCCAAATCTGACAAAACATAAGAAGGTCACAGTTGCACTATACGCATGAGGAAAGCGTATCGTTCATAAACATACATCAAACAGGCTAAGAGATGATTCAGACAATCAGGCTCATCAATAATCTCTCCAAAGTGCTGCTGGGATACAGGTCTGGTCACTCTGCTTTAGGAGGAGTCGTTTCTTATACTGTTGATCTCTGCTCTCCTGTCACATCCAATCTGTCTGAGTGAGCTCATATTTCACAACTGAGGACTGACGGAGACTTACACAACAAAATCTCTACCACAATGCCCTCCCTCTTTATTCAACAACAACAAAAAAAACGAGCCATCTGATTTCAGATGTCTGGCATTCCTGTCTGGGCTCTAGCTGAGACTTTGAAGAGATGTATGGGTCCTGCTGGAGGTCTGCAGGGTCCTATGAGCATGCCAGTCCTTTTTAGGCAACGTCACATGCAATAAATTAGCAATACAGTCATATCACAATATTACAACCATCTACATGATAGTGGGAATAATTTTCCTGTTCAGTGCCATGGCACAGTGGTTAAGGATCTGTGCCTGCAAAGTTGCCAGATTGATCCCCGGACACCAAACTCCCAACTGCTCCCCAGGCGCCATGAATAGGGCACTCATCAGAGTGCATCAACGTGATAAATTCATTCCAAACCAGGGCTGGTAATAATATTCTGATATGACTGTGTGATAAAATTTAAATATAAGAAATAAAATATTTGTTGACTTATGAAAAAAGGATGGGTGTCTGTAGAGTGGTGACACTGACCCTAGGGGGAGCTCTAACATTGTTCTACAGCAGCTACATTGATAAGGCTGCCTGTAGAGTGGTGATACTGACACTAGGGGGAGCTCTAACATTGTTCTACAGCAGCTACACTGATAAGACTGCCTGTGGAGTGGTGACACTGACACTAGGGGGAGCTCTAACATTGTTCTACAGTAGCTACACTGATAAGGCTGCCTGTAGAGTGGTGACACTGACACTAGGGGGAGCTCTAACATTGTTCTACAGCAGCTACACTGATAAGACTGTCTGTAGATTGGTGACACTGACACTAGAGGGAGCTCTAACATTGTTCTACAGCAGCTACTCTGACCAGGCTACCTGTAAATGTGACTGTAAATGTGGTAAATTATGTTTATCAGCCCACTGAGCGTTTAAAAATAACTGATGCAGATTATGAAAAAATGTCAATAATCAGCCCAACTAATTGAAAACCATCCACTGCATTGTAAGAGACCTCTGAGGATGTCACCACTGGTATCAGGTTAACTTCTTTTTTCTTTGGGATTTTTCAATAATGTCAGGAAATCAATTAAAATTATCACTCATTCAAATTACAAGGCAACTGCACAGTTGACTTGCATTGCTATATACACATAAGAGCCAAAACATTAAAACCATCTGACTAGCGTATGCCTATACAGACCCAAACGTTTGGGTACAACACAGTACATGTTCTTAAAGATTCCTCCTATAACCAGTAAGTCATTAGTGTCTGATTCACTCTAACAGACACTAACACACCACCACCACATCAGTGTCACTGAGAATGATACACCAGGGCACAACTACAGAGTGCACCTATATGGTCAGTTGAGCTAAAATGGACAATGAGTGTAAATACAGGGTGTGTGTACATATTTGACTTAAAATTGACAGAAAACGAAATGCACAGCCTCTTTAAGCCTAAATACAACCCCGTAAAGTGACATTGAGAAGAAAAATGTGCTTTGACAAACATATTCAACTCAAACATTTCAGTTTACCACACGCTGGGTCGGGACAATGTTAGAAAATAGCATTCAGTCCTTATTTGGCCCAAATATAAAATGATGCACAGCGTCAGAGGCCCATTAGATGATAAACATCAGCACATGCTGCCGCCTAAGCTAAGCAGATATTCTGAGCAGCAATGTGAGCCATATGTAGCTGCACTACTGTGTGAGTATCTGGAAAACAGAAACCCTCTTTCATTATTTGTGTACTGCTCTGAGCCTCTTCGCTACACGTTAACTTGATTGTGGCCACGTTATCGGTTCAGTGGTGCTCTGAATGAGCCGGGGGCATTAGCCAGCACAGGAACGGTCATCTGGGCTGAGGAACGAAAGCATATGTCTGCATAAAGGAGTGTTTTTAAAGCTGTGTGAAGTCTCTCTCTCTCTCTTTCATGAGCTCCTTAACATGTTTCAAGGTTATCTACAGTGTGAGAATGAGACCAGCGCTCTGGCGTCTGAGGAATGCTGGGGGACTGTACTCGTGACTATCGCACAACAATCTCGCTGACCTCTTGTTTTGGTAAAAAGTGAGGAAATGCCTCCCTCTGTTCGAGCCCAAAAGGAATGTTCAGATGTTTAGTGGTGGACAGATGACACTTGGTCTGTACAACAAAATATTACAACATTGTGAATTTGTTATAATTTAACTACATTTTAGATTTTTCACATAAAGTGACAGATGTCAGCATTTTGCTGTCATGTTTTTAATAGTTTGGCTTATAGCTCATCAGTCATAGTCAGTAGTAGTGTTGGCACTGTGGGCAGCTGCTGAGCATCTCCATAAAGCTGATGGAAGCATGAAGTGCTCTGAAATCTGTGTTGAACAGCAGTGAACACTACTGCCTGAGTATCTACACAGGGACTGCAATCATGCCAATGAAGCGAACCATTATGACAAATTTGCTGTTGGCCTTCACCACGCCATGATAACAGTTCTGACCCATCGTCACACTGAGCTACAAGGCTCTCTTTTTTTTGCCAATTTTCTCCCCTTCCCAAAGTGGTAGTAGCCAATTAATCCATCCCATCCACTAGGGCCTCTAAATAACCCAACCCATCAGTGGCTCTCCCCATCACTTTGAACTGTCCCTGGCTCTAGGAGGGTGAAGACAAGCACAAGCCTCCTTCGTTGCGTGTGATGCAGCCACCACCTCTTTTTGAAATACCACTTGATACACCGTCACTGGGGAGCCAATGTACTCGGAGGAAAGCGCAGGATTCCCAGCTCTGAATGGACCAATCAGTAGACACCTGAGCCAGCGGACATTGCAGTGTGAGAGTGATAGACAGAGAGAGAGAGCGCCATCTACCCACCCAGAAAGAGCACTGCCCATTTTGTTCTTTTGGGTCCCGCCTCTGTTGATGGCAAACAACATGACCGGGATTCAAACTCGCGATCCTCAGGTCATAGTGTCAGCGTCTTAGCATGATGAACCACTCGAGTCCCAGCTACAAGGCCTCTTAAGGTGCTTTTGCATCCATGAACCTGCCATGGATCTGACATAAGGAGCATAGGGAGCAGTAAGGACAGGTGCCTCCCCTATCCACAGCACTCAGGAAGCAGTAAAGGGTTAGATGCCTTGCTCAAGGGTAGAGTTTGGCCATATGGCCAAAAATTTTATCACAATTTTTTCTATACTGATCAATCTCGATAATTATCATATTACATTTTCTAACACTGTCATAGTCTTAAACCCCTTGTAAAAACATCAGACTAAACACATGAAATGTTACTATTTAATATATTAAAATGTTTACTGCCAGAACATAATATTGTAGCGTCCATCTGGACGCACTGAAAGGATGGACGAGAAAGACGTTTACTGTCCTCGCTTTATTGTTGAAACTTACAATATTTGCTTTCAGCTGCAGCCACTCCAAAATAACAGGCTAGAGAGCCAAGCTAATATGCTAATGCTAGCACTTTGACACACACACACACACACACACACACAGCGAGCACCCCCTCCTTCTCCTTCTCACACAAACAGACAAGCACACAGCGACCTCGCGCTCTCTCGCACGGCCCCCCTACGCTCTCCCCCAATCACAGCTTGTCTTAAACACAACAGTGCATTTTGGCGGCGCTGGTGAGGAGGAGCTAACAAGCAACAGTATTAGACTCGAGAACTCACTGTCAAGCTGCTTAGACGCGAAATGGAAACGAACGTTAATGCTTATCAAATTCTATTGTCCCGGTTTATCATCATCATCGAGGGAAAACTTATCGTGAAAAAAATCGATATCGTTTTATTGCCCAGCACTACTCAAGGGTACCTCGGTCATGTCCTTACAGTGGGATAGTATGTACTTATAGTATTTCTTTTCATAGCAAATTTAAACAAACGCCAACGTTGTACCAAAGTGCAACACCGAATACACCAGACACACACAATGCAAACGTGAGGGTTGAACAATGGGAACAATAGTTCTTATGCTTGACAATACAGATCTTCAATCTGGACTTTAACACAGACAAAGATGTCAAATCTCAAAAGATAAGCTGTTCTATAACTTAGGGGACGCTACTTCACCCTTTCAAAGAGGTGACTTTCCAGTCTCAAAACGGGTTCCTTAACCACAAGTCCACAAATGCCTAGAGATGCCCACAGCTGCCCACGGCTTTGACGTAGACCATGACAGTAACCAAGCTGGTGAACACACATCCTCCTGACATTGTATAACTCGATCAAGGTGTCGCACAGAGAGCAGGCAACAAGTTACGGTCCAATTTGTTGAGTTACAGAGGACTCCAGTCAGAAACATCGATAGAAATCAGCTTAGGCTGCTAGGTGCACAGACTCCAAGCTGTGCAAAGCCTCATATGTTGGTGAAAGACTGATGATCTGCACAGCATAACTTTGCCAATACAAAGTCTGCAAAGCAATCAAATTCACCACTTTGTCTGGCTGCAGTGTCATTCGCCTGTTTGCAAACACCCATACACACATTTCATGGTGACAGGCCATGTATGTAGATGTTCCTCAGGGCTCTGATCCTGAAACCACAAGAAGAGAGAATTCACATCCCTGGCAATAATATCTGCTCTCCATCTTCAACACCGTTTGAAGGCTTCAGCTTTGTGTGCCTCAGCGGAGGTCCAGAGAGGAAGGGCGGGTTTTTTGGCCCAGCAGAATCAGATTAAGTGTAACGGCAGGCCTTCTCAGAGTGTCATATAATGAACACAAAGTGTGGATATGGGCTCAGGCTTTGAACGGCCTCATATTTTGTAGTCGGGGCGGCGGATGCTCCTCCAGGGACACTATGCAATGGCTTTGCAGCATTTGGATCCAGGAGCAACCCGCCACCGTTTCTACTGCTTTAAATCAGACATCTGGTCAAAATAAACTTGATTCATTCAGACGTAGACGCCACTCTTTTTCTTTCTTTTTTCATAGACCTCAGGCTTGTTTGAGAGATATAAGACGTTTAAAACAACTTCTGGTGAAAAAGTTGTGGCTGACGTTTTCAGAGACCCACAAGAAAGATAAAGCTGGGGAAACGCAGGCCCCCCTCCAGATAACCCGGCAGGAATGTACTTATAATAACAATGTGCACTCAAAATCGCAACCTGCTATCTTCATTAAAAAGAGGCGTCTGGAGATGAGAGGAGGAAGAGGCTCGAGTGCAGCCCGGGATGAGAGCAGAAAAGGAAGACAGGCAGCAAGCGCGAAATGACGGCTAAACTGCCCTTTGAAACGGGACTCGTACGTTTTTTTTCCCCCTCCAGGTGCAGGCGTGCTCGGCATTCCTCCGTTCGTTGGGGTTTTTGTGCACGCATAGCGGATGGAAAAGGAAGAAAGGGGAGGGAGTAAAATCCCCTCTCTGAAGACTTTCAGAGAAAAACACCTCATCCTTGACAATTTGATTAACAGCTGTCTCTTGTGCCAAAGTCCCTCTGCTCTGAAAGACTCGATTTCTGTCGCACACTTCTAAGGTTACTGAGCAATCACAGAGGAGTGCAGGAAAGAAAGAAAGTAACCTCAGAGAAAGAGTGTGGAGGGGGAGAGTGACAGGGAGAGAAAGAAAAAGAAAGAAAGCGCGAGAAAAGATCTATTTAAATTACGTTATCTCAGCCTCCCTTTTCGGCCTGGCCAGTCCCGCACATTCCAAAGGCTTCACATCCGTCACCCACATTACGCTTCACACCCATGGGATTTGGCTTGCCTTCCCCCATATGGTCATTTTAAAAGTGCGCAAGTAAGAGCAATGGTGTTTGCGATAAAGCACACCTAGTGCTAGTGTTCCTGAACAGACATACAAGTAGAATATGGTGAATAAGTTAATTTTTGTTCATAATTTAAGTCAAAAAGAACTGGAGTGTTACTCGGTGCTCTTTTTAGATTTCATTTGCAAACCAGCTTTAGAGTTTAAGAAACACACAATCCAAGCTGTCTGAAGTCCAGTGTGCAGTTTCTGCAGTCTGGGATGGTTTGAGGTGCTGCTCTTGGTCCAAAGTCAACACCGGTAGATTTTAGAGCACTCCATGCTTCCATCTGTTGACCAGCTTTACGGAAATGCCCAGAAGCTGCCCACAGTGCCAACACTATTACTGATCATGATATTCCAATTTATAAAGGGTTAATTAAATAGGCAGATTTGTGGGTAATGCAGAACAAAACAATGTAATGTGACTTATTCCTGTAACAGTCATGTTAAGGACTTCTTGTCTAGTTCAAACTACACTTAATTTAACTACACTTTAACTAATTTAACTAAACTACACTTAATCACTTAATTTTAGCCCAGTTTTCAGACCAGTTTTTTGTAGATAGCTCCGCTTGGAGGCAAGTCGGGGATGACTCGGGGCTCGCTCAGTCGTATGGGGTGAACTGCTGAAAGATGTCCACCGAGCCATTGTCAAGTGATCACCGACCAGTTGCATACGCCCGGGAAGTATTTGTCATGTTGAATATCTGAGATCTAGTCAGGTGACTGTGTCAAGAGCAGTAACTGCGGGGCTCAGCGGGCTAAGATGCTGACACTATGACCAGAGGATTGCGAGTTTGCCATCAACAGCCGGGAGACACAGAGAGCAAAATTGGCAGTGCTCTCTCTGGGTAGGTAGATGGTGCTCTCACTCATCCTATCACTCAAACACTGCAATATCCACTGACTCAGGCGTCTGCTGATTGGTCCATTTGAAACTAAAGACCCTGCAATTTTTTCTGAGCGTGTTGGCTCCCCAGGGACGGTGTATCAAGAGATACAAAAAAAGAGGAGGTGGCTGTATTGCATGCAACGGAGGAGACGTGTGCATGTTTTCACCATCCTAGAGTCAGGGACAGTGCAAAGTGATAGGGAGAGCCACTGATGGGTTGGGTTATTTGGCGACTACCACATTGGGAAAGGGAGAAAATTGGCAAAAATTATCAAAAAAAGAGCAGTAACTGCCTACAACCAATAGGATCACGTAGAAAGAGAACCACGTGTCCATTGATGCAATCGCTCTGTTACAGTTATTGTGACTGCACTGTAGAAATAATGTGATTGATTATATCTGTGATAATAAGTGTAATGAACAGATTAAATAAAGCTGACGACAGTATGTATGTAATAAAACTGTAACTGTACTGTTGGCTCACAGTCTGCGCCCCAGCTGTACTGTTCAAATCATGTTGTATTAAAGCGAAAAATGTCAGGTCATATAAGTAATGTACTTAAAATAATACCAAACACTGGCACAGTAAATATTCTTTAAAGTGGTATATAAATGGTAAATTAAGCCAAAATGGCCCAAAACTCCCAAGATATAATGGTCTTAATGTGTTGACTCATCTGTATTTGTCTCTCCATTATACAAACCGGATTCCAAAAAAGTTGGGACGCTATACAAATTGTGAATAAAAACTGAATGCAATGATGTGGAGATGGCAAATGTCAATA
>BRDA01010270.1:8432-23521 GCA_036984385.1 Crenuchus spilurus
TCGTAAGTAGGGTTACCACTGTATAGCTCAATCATTCTCATACAACACCATCTGCAGGAACGTGAATATAATACCACCTTAAACATGCAAGGTGGCAATTTTTGTTGTTTCTGGAGCATATATACACTGAGAATAGTCCACTGAGCAAAAAACATCCAGCCAACAGTGTGACGTAACCACTGATGCAGCAACATATGAGATACTTTCCCTGACTTTACATCTTCAAGATGAACCAACAAGGTTAGCACATCTAATAGAGTGGACAGTTAACTAACATTCTGTAGTGTGTCCAGCAGCTCTACTGCGTCTGATCCAGTCAAACCAGCACAATACAAACTAACACACCACCACCACATCAGTGTCACTGCAAGTAAATAATGGTAACCTAAATAAGAACCGGTGGTTCTGTTGGGGTCCTACATTGTTAGGAAACTTACAAAGTACACAGAGAAACACAGAACTACAGTCTGTAATTGTAACTACAAAGTGCAGTGAGTGTAGATACAAGAATGCTTTAATGTTATGGCTGTAGGTGTATATCTTGAGAGCAACTGTGTATTTGTAAGCTAAGTCAATTGAATAATAATAATAATAAACCTTTATGAGAAGAGAATTCTGGCTGCTGTGTATCCCTCTAAGGAAAAGGTCCTCGATAACAAGAGCCAAGTCCTTGACTAGTCTACAGTTGCCAGGCATGTAATGCATGTAAAAATAATTCTTCAAAAGTTTCCTGATTATTTGGCTGCAGAGGGCAAAACCCCTTAATCATTCTCATTTCCAAGGACACTGCCAGCATCTTCTTGACCTGTGGCACTGTCACATATAACACCTACAAGGTAATCATAACATTCAGTGAGCTAACCAATGTCTAACACAACAACTAAGATAGAATTAGAGATAGAACAGATAGAAAGAGAGAGAGATAGAGACAGACGGGGGAGAGAGAGAGAGAGAGAGAGAGAGAGAGAGAGAGAGAGATTCTAAATAAAGAGAAAATAGATCCAATTTATCTGATCCTGGACACAATTGGACATTAGATTCGTTTCAGCCTCTGGCCACTAGCCATTTGGTAGTGAAGATGGATCATTTTCTGGTCTGGCCATAGACTTATCAGTGTGGTTTTAGGAGGCCATTTTGAAGACGGTAGTGGCTTGCTCTGACACAAATTGGTGCTGATTAGCGGGGCTGTGTGGGGGCCCTCTGAATTATTGATGCAGCTCACAGCTTACGCCTTTCCAGCCGAGCTGCTTTTGTGCCATTAGCTGTGATTCTGCTGCTCTCAGTGCTAATGATGGGCCGTGATGGAAGGGAGATGGTGGCAGGGCGAGCGCAGAGCATCAGACCACTTCAAGTTCCCTCAGCCAGGGTAAACACACATTTATAAAACAAAGACAGGAGAGGGTAGAGAGGGAGGAAAAGGCAACTTTAACGATTATAATTAACATCACAGATCTGATCAAAATAACAAAGAGGGGGGCTAATCCTCTTATGTATTTGCATTTCAGGGTTATTATCCTCACCACCTCCACAATCCACCCATGCAGGCATAAACACATTGGCTTGTGCGATATGCAGTATCACCTAACCATTCACTAGAAATTTTTGATCACAGTGTCCAGGACATTTCTTTAAGCCTACCGTACACCTAACGACTTTCACGTGATTTTACAGACGCAGACACATTATCAAAGTTGGGCTAAAATCACGAGAGTTAAGTGTAAGGTGGTCAGGACTGAAAGTTTTAGTCAGTCTTTTTTGTGTCGAGGCGTTCCGATAAAACATGTTTAATATTATCACAAGTCGTAAGAGTTGACCCCTGGTTGACCCGAGCAAATACTGTTGGGAACCAATAGGAGAGCTACAGGAAGCTGCAAAAGGCAAATAGTAAATACACGAATATCTGGAGGGTAGAGCTCAGAAACTACGGTTCTCCTGGACTGTAGAAAAAAACGAGAACCTATTGGAGCTTTGGAACGTTACCATTTACTACACAATGGAGACAAAAAGGAAAAAAGTGGACAAATTGGTGAAGCCTTCAAAAGGGGTGTTTGCTATGCTAAAGCTAACTAGCTAACTAAACACTACTGAATGGGGCTACTTAACGATAATTTTAATCTTAAAAGTTATTGTTTTCCCCAACAGCGTGAAGAAAATGAGGAGCATGCAGACACACAGGACCAGGAATGCATGGATGTGAATCCTATGTTGACAGTATTTGAGCTCTGATAGCTCAAGTATTTGTTATGCATGTTACTATATTTAGATTTTGCACTACGTTGTCTTATTGAGCGTTGAGTTATTTTTGATACAACGAAAGCTTTAATAAATACACATTTTGCAATAATTCTGCTCTTTATTGCATTAATTCTATGTAAAACAAAAGCAGATGGGAAATAATCTCAAAATAAATCTAGTCGCAGTCTTTAAATTAGTGACCCTGCAAAATCGACAGTCTTTTCAAAATCTTAAGCTTGCGACTAGACTGTGATTAAAAAGTCTGTAGATGTGAGATGGTGTCAGACTTTAGTCTGTTAAAAGTCTTTTCAGAATCTTTTTAGTCATTAGGTGTATGGGAGGCTTTAATTGCACAAACATTTGCTACCTTATGTCTTCACAGGCTAATCCAGACATTACCTGCAGCCTTCAATAAAGCTTGATGCCCAAGAAAATGTGTTGGCATAACAAGTCTTCATGACTGTTGAAAATTAAAGTCATCTTAAAACTGTACTTCAGGTTCAGGCAACAAAAAAGCCACCAGATCAGTATAATGCATGTAAATTATTCAAGGAAGCACATGTAGACATAAATACAAGCTAATTTGCCAGGACTTTTAATATCCATAGACCAACTATATCTGACCACCGACCTAATAGTGGGAATAACCACCCTTGGCTCAAGAGGTTCATTTTGTGTTTGTTTGCTGTGTTCATTATGTTAACTGGTCTGAACTGGTGCATCAATTGCTCTGTACCACTCGTTGGAGTTATTTCTTTCTGGCATCAATGCCATCTTGCTGATGGGAGGCCCTCAATATACAAGTCCATTCTCAGGACACCTTCACTACAGCAGTTCTAGAACATCCCACAATGTTAGTGGCTGCTGAGATGCTACCACCCTTCACCTGGCATCTCATTATCATGCCCTTTAGGACATCAATCAAATCTTTGCCCATTATTATCATTTTACACTTGGCTGCAACTGACTGGTGTGCTTGCTTATTTATACAGTACATGCAGCAAATTCTGTCACGTCCCAGGCTGGGTTTATTCCAAACCAGGGGTGTTCATAATATTCTGTGATGACTGTGTATATTTAAATATTTAAAAAAATAACCTTCTGGATATTTCTTATAACATTCCTGTCAAAACACCAGCATTTTATTTTGACATTGCAAAAAATGGCTGTGGCAGCTTAGTGGTTTTAACTAAAGCTGGACCTCCAAGCAAGGAACCGTAAAGGAACAAATCATTGTAAAAGGTGTATGCTATCTATCCAGAGAAACATAAACAAAAAATCATATTTGTAAATGCACAAGACTCCTTCCTTTCTGTAGAAAGCTTGAATGACAAGCTCTTCTTTTATTAAATCTTCAGAATTTCTATGACTGCCTCACAAACAAGCATGTTCCTGATCCATGAGAGGTCAAGTCTTTTAATGTGGCAGCAGCCGTCAGTAGCTGAGGCTCAGTGTCTCTCGGTTGTCAGCGTGAGGACACGACCCCGCCTGCGGTCTTTTCTGAAGCTGCCAACGAGACGCAGCCTGCAGCTTTAACCCAATCCAAACACGTTCTAAAGCTGGAGCTTTCCAATTCCAGTCACCCGGCCAAACTACAGAAAAAAAAGTCTTCGCTTTTCAACGACTCGCTTCATTTAAATAAATAAATAAATAAACTGATGGAAAAAATTTGAGAGTAAAAAAAACTGCAGTGGAGAGCTCACTGGGGGGTTGATTTCAATACAGATGAAGGTCCACCAATCATTCAAAGAGCACTTCAACGCTAAGTCCATTTAATCTTGGAAAACACTGTCTCCAAGTACTGAGGGTTGTATTATTACCATGACAATGCAGAAACTGAGTCATATGCAAACACTTAATACTTAGAGCCACAGCTCGGAGCCGCCTGTCAAAGACTTTTAATTATAACACTGAGTTTCTCTTCATTTTTCCACTGCAGTTTCTTCTAGAATAGACTGTTAATTTCATTTCACAGTCTGCATTCCCTTCCTCTCTGTCAAGATGTACACAGCAGAGGTCCTCTGAGGTAATGAACTGAATTACGCACACAAACACAAATGTTTTTACACAATAACAGGACATAGAAACAGGGATATGTCCCAACTAGCTCTATCAGAATCTTACAACCAGTCCTCTGCAGTGAATTTGGCCTGGATGCTATGTGACAGAGTTTGGCAGGGCTTGGGTGGCGGAGACTTTTTTGGTGCCCCCCTGGGCACTTGGGGCACCATGTGCTGGCACTGTTAGAATTAGCAGACCAGAGGAGGATGGGTCCCCCATGTGTGTCTGGTTCCTCCCAAGGTTTCTTCCTCCAGCTCTGAGGGAGTTTTTCCTTGCCACTGTTGCCGTTGGCTTGCTCACCGGGGATTAGGGATTAATGATTTGATGTTTGTTATTACTGACCCTTTAAAGCTGCTTTGTGACATCAGTTGTAAAAAGCGCTTTATAAATAAATTTGATTTGATTTGATTTGACTGTTGTGGGATGTTCTAGAGCCGCCTTAGTGAAGGTGTCCCAAGAATGGACTTTTTATACATTGAGTGCCTCCCAAAGTCATTTGATGCCATTGCTGCCAGAGGGAAACAACTCCTGCGAGTGGTACAGCACAACTGATGCACCACCGTGGACCAGTTAACCTCTCTAATGACCACAGCAACAAGGAAAGTGTCAGTGATCACCACCGAGAGAACACTGTTATGTCTGGGCCTGTAAAGCAGATGCCAGTGAAGTTAGGATGCCATAATATTCTCCTATGATAGCCTACAGTGCACCAACTTGTGTTTAATGTGTTTTTTTTTCTATTTTTTTGTCTCCTGGGGTTGGGGAGGGGTTGAGTGTTGACATAGTCAACATTGCCTCTTAGGCTGCTTGTCAAATTGTGGGGGGTAGCTGACTCTATACGTAGCATCTCTATAGTCTATAGTGTACAGTCTATAGTATGTACAGTATGTAGTATAGGAGTGCAGTGATACACAAATTCCACAATTTGATATATTATTTTGTATATTCTGAACAATAATACATATTAATACTATAATAATACACAGTACTTTATAATAATACATGAATGAAAGCAACAATGTATTTTTAAGCTAAATCAACAGAATAAAAACTCCCATGAGAAGAGATTTCTGGCTGCTGTGTATCCCTCTAAGGAAAACGTAAGCTACCTGTATGCTTCCCATACCTCCTCAACAAGGGTCAAGTCCTTAACAATTCTAAATTTCTCAGGTATGAACACACGGCAAGGCAAAACCCCTTAATCATTCTCATTTCCAAGAACACTGCCAGCATCTTCTTGAACTGTGGCACTGTCACATATAACAACTACAAGGTAATCATCCTTCCATCCATCCATTATCCCACCGGCTTAAGCCTTATCAGGGTCACGGTTAGTCCCCTAACCCCTCACTGGCGCAGGGCAGGGCATTACACTATCCCAGCTAAGCCCAGGACAGGGCACCAATCCATCGCTGGATGAACACACCAACACACACACACAATTTAGAGTACCCAATCCACCTGACTTCCATGTTTTTGGACTATGGGAGGAAAGCGGAAACCTCAGAGGAAACACACGCAGACACAGGGAGAACATGGAAACTCCACCCAGATGGGGACTTGAACCCAAGACCTCAGAGCTGAGAGGCGGATGTGCCAACCGCTAAGCCATCGTGCCGCCCACAAGGTAATCATAATACACAGAAACACATTCAATTCAGTGAGCTAACCATGGTCCTATAATGTTTTAACATGCGGAATGTGTTAGTTTGGGGATGTTTTCCTTATTTTTGTAATCATGTCTTGTAGAAGAACTATTACTGAACATTACCCTCACTTTAAACTCGGTGACAGAAAATATTATTTTTGCACTTAAAAATGCATTGCATCATACCGTCTGGCACCAGAGGGGCACCTCTTAAGACTTACTTTTACATCTGGG
Source organism: Crenuchus spilurus (assembly GCA_036984385.1). Taxonomy (NCBI): domain Eukaryota; kingdom Metazoa; phylum Chordata; class Actinopteri; order Characiformes; family Crenuchidae; genus Crenuchus; species Crenuchus spilurus. Next base: position 14,611 of record BRDA01010270.1, read on the forward strand.
CAAGGCATTGCTCCACTGGCCATTGGGTTGGCAATGAGACTTGACAGCCCCCTGTAGGACGTAGCCGGAATTGCAGGCAAAGCGTACCATATCATTGAGGTTGAACTGATTTCCGTGTGTCACTCCATTGGCAGGATTTCCTGGATGTCCACAAGTGATTGCTACAGAATGAAAGAATAATAACTGTGTTAATACCACACATACAGTATATCTACCACACTAGTCAACATGCATTCTTTTACATAAAGTGATACTCACAAACACAAACAGGGGCTTTTCCAGACCAGCGGTGGTCTTGTTCACATATGCGAACAGACACACCAATCAGTCTGAAGCCAGGGTTGCACTGGTAAACCACACTGCCTCTGTAGTTATAGTTCTCTCCAATGATTTGACCATTTACAATGGGGTCAGGAGAGCCACAGTGTCCGGCTAAGGAGATAAACACCCACACACACACACACACACACACACACACACACAGAGGATGACCTTGAGGTACAGCATGAAGCAATTTAGCAGCATAACAAATTCTCAGAGTCTGAAAATGGTTGTTAGGTGAAGTGTTGTTGTTGTCTTACCAAGACACTGGACCTCAGATCCACTCCACAGGCCATTAGACATACACTCCCTGACTCTGGAGCCCACCAGTGTGTAGCCCGTGTTACAGGAGAAAATGGCTGTGGCTCCATACACAGTCAGAGTACCAATTTTATTTCCATTGGGAGGGGTTCCGAGGTCCCCACAGGAGATAACTAGATGAGAAGGAATAACAAATGCTCCATTATTCCGTGCAAGGAGACATCTTTAATAAACCAGTTCTAGCTTGTTCACTTTCAGCAGGCTTACAAATTGGCAAATAACTATAACAAAAGCTTAATGTATTCTGTACAGCCATTCATTTTCAAGTCTGTAAGAGCTGATTTTTAATCATTCATTGTTTTTTGACCATCACAAAGCTTCTGAAGCAGGTACACATAAATGCTAGCCAAGTTTTTGAATTACTCAATTCTAAGCACAGTACTCACTTTCACAGGCAGGTCTAGGCTCAGGGTAATCCCAAGTGCTGTTGGCCTGGCAACGGATGACCCTCTGACCCTTATAAAAGTAGCCAGGGTCACAGGTGAGCATCATCATGGCCTCATACTGATTTTGCATGCCATAAATAAGCCTCCATCTCCCGTGTTCCACTGCAGAATGGCCAATGTCAGGGCAGGTGACAGCTGGAGAGTAAAATGAACATGCTTTACAGTCAGTTTCAACTTTAAATGACTAACCCTGAAACGTCAGCATGGAAGCTCAATCTAGCTGAATACAAGGAGTGACTTTGTAAGGGAAATGCACATTATCCGCTCAAACTCGGATCAGCATGTTCACAGCATCATATCAGAATTTTATGATCATCCCTGGTTTGGAATGAACTCAGCCTAAGATGGCACAGATACCACATGACAAGGTTTGCTGCATGTATAAATAAGTGAGCACACTAGTCAGATGCAAGCTGATCATCAATGGCAAAGGATGTGATTTGACTGATGTCCAAATGGGCATCATAACAGGGGTAAAGGGCAGTGGTATCTTGGAAACTGCTATCTTTGTGGGATGGTCTAGAGCTGCTGTAGTGAAGGTGTACTGAGAATGGATTTGTCATATATTGAGTGCTTCCCAATGGCATAACAGGCCATTGATGCCAGAGGGGAAAGATTATTCTGGCAAGTGGTACAGAGAAACGAACACACCAGTGGACCAGTTAACACTGCATTTCCCAGGTTTGCAGAAAAAAACCCTTCTTGTGAGCCATTCGAGAGGTAATGTGATGTAAATGAGAGTCTGTAGGGCTAGTGTGTAGGGTCTAGGGAGCATGTCGTAGGGCGAGTTTTGTTTTGGTATTCGGCCCCTCGGCTCGATTCGGCCTCGGCCACTCGCTCGGCTCGGCTCGTGTGTGTGTGTGTGTTTGTGTCAATATGCACATGCAAGCTTGTAGCATGATTCCTGCTTTATTATTTTATATAAATATTTTTTTCCTTTGTGGAAAGAGGACTTAAAACTGAGGGAGTCTCTGTGAGACTGAATGTGTGACGACGCGCTTATTTGCATGACAAGTGCAGCAGAGCAGCAGACAAAGGCTGGTTAATGGCTCCAGCATTCCAGCGCGGGGGAGAGATACGGTGAAAAATTTTGTCAGTTTGGGAAATCTAGTTTAACCTCTATAATGAACACAGTGAGTGAACACCGAATTAACCTCTAGAGCCAAAGGTGGTTATTGCCATTATTAGGTAGGTGGTCATAATATTGTGATATGATTTTGTGAATGTATATATATATATATATATATATATATATATAAACCAAACACAGATAATAGATGTGTAGAGCTTATTTTAGGCAAAGGACTTTCTGAACTTACGTATGCAGCGAGGTGGGGTTTCTAATGGACTCCACCTCCCTGATTCATGGCACACTGTTGATACTGGCATTGTGTTGGCCAATCGGAATCCTGGGTTACATCTGAATGTGACTCTTGAACCGAGAGTAAATCCTTGACCAACAACACTGCCATTTACTGGAGCCATGGGCATCCCACATGACACCACTGAGGAAACGAGAAAGAGAGAGGGAGAGATGATCAAGACTTATTACAGTCTCCACTAATAATCTCTGGCTGTCCTGAACACAGGAGGTGATCAAAAGTGACAAAGTGAGCACTCAACTCTAATATAATCAGGATGCAGACAGCTGAGTTTATAGTATGCCGTGTAACGTTAGTGAGCTATATTGATGATGAAGAGTAAACTAGCTTGCAGGCTAATAAAATGTGAAGTGCTGTGCACTGGTCTCCACAAAAGCATGAGAATCACAGGTCTGCCAGGCAACAGAATATTTTTTATTTGCCATCAACTGTAATAACAAAATTTTTTTTTTTTTTGATTTTTTGAGATTTTAGAATAAATAATTTGTTTCTTACAGCTACTACATACACATGATTTACTCAAGATGTGTAAGTGTAAGAGTCAGCAGTAGCAAGTAGCTGAAAAAGATTTAAAAAATTCAAAACTTTAAGAATGTTTACTTCTACAAGCAAAAACGATAAAATACTTCATTTATGTGGTCTATATTTCAGTCTGTAAACCCTTTAGAATTTTCCATATTTCTGAAAAAAATATGACACTTTTTTGACATGAGGGTGTCAAAATGTAACACTCTCAGTGTTAATTTAACTCTAATAGAGCTGATTTAACACTGGCAGATTTACTGTGTGGTAAATGTTATAAAGCCACCAGTAAAAGGTTACAAATGGTGTCTAAAGAGTTTCTACAGACAGATTGAGACAAAAAAAACATTCAAGAGCTCCCAAGGAGTGGACAACCAATCAACATCTCTCCATAAGCAAGGAATGCCCTATGTCACAATGGAACTCAGGGTCATTTCTAAGCAACTAAAGCAACTAAGCAACTCAACTAAGCAACTAATTGACTATATATTCATGAGTCAACCATCTGGAGAACAACGACAGGTGGAGAATTGCAGGGTTGCACACTTCTCTCCAAAAAGAACATTGCTGTCTGTCTGTGATTTGCTAAAGGTCACATGAACAAGTCAGAAGGCTACTGGAAAAATGTTTTGTGGGCAATTGAGACCAAAATACTGTTTTGGTTTAAGTGAGAATTATCTGTAGAACAAAAACCACTATGTTCTAGCAAAAGAACCTTATTGCATCTGTGAAACATGGTGGTGGTAGTATCGTAGTTTGGGCCTGTTTTGCTGCATCTGGGCCAGGAGGGCTTGCCATCACTAATTGAACAGTGAATTCTGAATAATGCCAGCAAATTCTAAAGAGAAATGTCAGGACATCTGTTACATTTTACATGTTACAGCAAGACAGGAACCCTAATCACACTAGCTGTTCTATCGAATATTTACTATCATCAACAGCCCAAGAGAGCATCTACCTGCCATCTACCCATGCTCTCTCTGGGTGGGTAGATGGCGCTCTCTCTCCCCATCACTCTCACATTGCAATGTCCACTGGCTCAGGCATCTACTGATTGGTCCATTCGGAGCTGGGAATCCTGCGCTTTCCTCTGAGCGCGTTGACTCCCGAGTGACGGTGTATCAGCGGTAGTTTGAAAAGAGGTGGTGGCTGCATCACACACAATGTAGGAGGCTTGTGCTTGTCTTCACCCTCCTAGAGTCAGGGACATTGCAAAGTGATGGGGAGAGTTCTAACGGAGGGGATGGGCTAATTGGCTACTACTACATTGGGAAGAGGATAAAAATGTTCAAAAATTTAGAAATAAAATAATATTTTAAAAAATGATGTAGAAATATAGAAAATTCCAAGCACACGTGATAATATGTTCCACATACTCGCACAAACCAGCATTGTAACTGTAGGAACAAGTATGATCCAGAAAAGAGATTACACCTGTGCACAGACTCAGAACACCTGCTGATTTCAGCTGCTGTTGTAAAGCTACAGTTGAATCCTCTACATGTCAGTGCGACAACTCAGCGGCTCACTTTCCCTGCTGGACATCAGTACTGCACAGCAAAAGAAGGTCTATGCATGCAACAGAAGTGATGAGATGGGTCTAAATTACTACAGTTGGCCTGTAAAAGGAAACATCTTTTGATCTTTTGGCCATCCCTTAAAACAGACCTCATGCATAGAGAACAAAATACAACACACACATACATACACAGCTCCATTGATCATGCTGATTGTATAGGAGCCATGGGGCTGTTCATTTCAATCTGTCCAGCAAATGATTGCTAGTGTTTAATACAGATCTCATTGTACTCTAATATAACAGAGGGAGTCCTGTGAGGCTTATGGCCTGAGGCACCTCATACCTTTCCCAGTTAAATTAAAATCTGCTTCGCTCTCAGGCAAAAGCCTTGTTAGTCAGTAAGGAGAGCTGCAGAACAGCACATGGGAGACCACAAAATGGCCGAAAGAATGGCCAAGCGCGCTTTAGCGAAAGCCAACTGACGGTTATGTGAAGAGTTTCTCCCCTTGGACAGCACATTAGCAAAAGTGTCTGAGCGAAGACTGCTGGCTAGACTATTTATTGTGATGAGCAATTTGAACGGATGCAGCCAAGGCCCAAACACTGATGGAATTTGAAATGAGCCTCGACAGTCCTGGTGCTACACTGCTGTAGATGGAGGCTTAAGATGGAGGAACGGACAGGAAGACAGGCAGAAAATGGCTTCAGGACATATAGTGAGGGGTTCTGGATGAGTGCTTTTAACTCACCTTGGCACAGGGGCACAGGAGCATTCCATTGGTAGATGCCCTGGAGGGTGCGGGTGCAGGTGGCGCTGCTCTGGCCAATCAGGCGGAATCCTTGGTCACAGCTGAAGCGCAAGGTACTGCCCAGCTTTGTGCCTGTCTGGCTGTGCACCGAGCCATTCACCGGAGGGTTAGGGGGGCTACAGTATGCCGCTGTAAAATACACATTCATACACACACACACACACACACACAGAAGAAAAAGAATAAAACAACAACATCCGTCTGTGCTCCGTCTGCAGGAAATCTGCTACTTCAGTGCATCTTTTATTGCTTCCAATTCCTCACTTTGTTCACAGACGAAGCTGCATATTAATGCAGCGTTGAATAAACCCATCCTTTAAGAAGAGTCACAGCACACTGTGGAGAAGAAATTGATTAAAGGAGATGTGCTGTAAAACATGGATGCTCACAAAAGGCTGTAAAACTGATGGATTCACAACATGGCACGGATCTGTTTATGTACACTTGTTGGATATTTTATCTGGGAATAACACGGATACATGTATAATGCAGTGTGCACAGCAACAAGTCAATAGTTTTGAATAGAAATTGTCAGGATGGGCAGGTTTTTCTAAAGAAAATCAGTTAAAAACTCTTCTGCAGAGTTCTGTGCCCGGTCGAGATAGAATCTTAGCAGGGAGGCTTGAGGCACAGATCAGATTGAGGAGGTAAACGAGTGAGATGATATGGGATGGAATGACGTCAGGAGAGGTATCGAGGCAAGGGGAGATAAGACAGCAAGAGGGGCGGGAAAAAGAAGTGGTCCCATCCATTATGGTTAATCGCTATGACCACATTACATCTCCATAAAAATGCTAATTCCGGGCAAACACCATATGCGAGCCATGCCTCTGTCTGCCAGGTCTGAAGAGCTCCAGCACCCTGCAGATGATCAGATAAAGTTAGAACACTGCAAGAAAAAAAAAGGCAAAAAAAAAAAAGAAAAGCAGTCACGGCAATGGAAATGTAGGCTTCACTTCAGGTTTTACGAGTGGTGGGGCTTTCCAACAAATTGTGCCGTTAAGGCGGAAAATGTGGAAGTCTCGAGTGGGCTACTCATCCATTAGCAGCAATGGGAAGGGATCGTGAATATGGGACCAATTTGGGAATTTACAGCTCATATCCAGTGTGCAGCATTAAGTAAAAGTCCCCATGGAGTGGTAAAATGGCTGAGGGGATGCTGTGCTGTTGTCAGACAGAGGTGCTGCTGGACCCGAAGAGGCAGTAGAGACTGGCCTTGGCTCTGGGCCACTGACAGCTGGGTATAAGGGGAGGCTTTAAGGGAATTCAGCCTTCACCCTCTTCATTTGCACTACATCCAGACATGCTTTATTCCTTCACCTGGCAAAGATTGAATGCCTCAGGCCTTATGCTCGATAAAATCAAAACGCAAACAAATCTCTATGTCGCATTATGTCTTTCTTTCCTCTTGGTAGCGAAAAACCCTGTCTTGCTATCAATCTCTCCACCGTCTCTTTTCCACTTCCTCTCAGCAAGGGGGAGCAAGGGAGAAGAAAAAGACATGCTCCCACACCAATCACAGCCAGTCACTCACCACTCAGAATACATTAATACAGCAGTGTGAGGTGGAAGAAAATGGCATGCAAGAAGAAAAGAAGAAGGAAGTGAAGGGGGGGGGGGGCGTTCCAGAAATTGATGATGGAGAGCCAACCTGTGGAGACAAAAGATAGATTGATAAAGAAAACAGTAGAACACTTTGAATCTGTCCTGCCATCTGTTTTCCTCCCACTAAGGTATTGCTCCAGAAGGGGGGTCCATATTGAGGATGCGAACTTGTGCACCACTGCCGCTAACTCACACTGTCACTGATCTGGCTATCAAAACTCCATCAAGTAGCGGTAGAGAGAGAGAGAGGTAGAGAGAGAGAGAGAGAGAGAGAGAGAGAGAGAGAAGAACAGTGATGACACGTACAGCAGGAGAGAATGAACTCCACTGTGAGAGAGCAGGGGATGATTAGTCATCCTTCTGAAACACTCATGATGAGGGGGGGTAGACAGAAACTTTTAAAATATTTAAACAAAATCTTACCCATGCCTTGGTAAGTGACATCACAAGTGTGAGATGTTATGAATTTTTATGTCTGCTGTAGCTTTGCCCACCATGATGCCCATCATCTGCTCACCTGAGTAGCGGATGCGGAAGCCCTTGTGGCTGGAGGTGTGGTCAAAGGACCAGTGCAGGTAGACTTTATTGGAGGAGCTGGTGATGCTGAGAGGGGACGAGTAGTTCCCACTTAGAGTCACAAGCAGAGGACTCTGTCTGGATGGACCTGTAGGGCAAAGAAATGGACTCCATTACAACACATGGCAGTCATGTTTCTAAATCACCCATAGGCACAATTTACTCCAGCGACTTGTGTTCAAGACAGTACAAAATGATTTTGTCCTCACCACTTTAAGTATGAATTCTGTTGACAATCTTTATTTTTAACAATAGCTCACGCTAAATGTCCAAATATCACTAAGAGCAAACAGAAAAAGCACTTTGGTCATTTCTTACCATTAAACGTACAGATGATGGCTAAAAATAGCTCTGTAGTTGTGTATACATTAAGAAGAGATATCTCACTCAGTATAGATTATTAATAAAAATGTAACCTGATGTGGAACATTTCTTTAGTTTCACTCCCATTTTTTTTCCAAAATACACCTTTCTTTTCTTTTTTATTATTATTACTGGAGTCATTGTCCATTAATAAACAATGTCATTAGTACTGTGAATGTGTCAGAGGTAGCCCGAAGGCAAATTTACATCTGTTGTCCCCTGCTAGATGTTAACACATGCCAATAATACAACCTTTATTAGAGAAATTAATAGGGCTTTCCATTATACATCAACTGCTATTCTTTAAAAAATGTGTTATATCTAAATATCAGGTGTACAGCAGTTTGTAAGCTTGTCATATCTGAAACAGTGTTAGCTAGTTATGCACAATACATTACACTCAGAACCATTTATCAACGCATAACACTTTAGCATAAACAGCCATTTAAATGTGATTTTTAGCTCATTTTTAAAAGCTACATTTTTAGCTTTTAGTTCCTTGGACAGTTTTGCACCCTAGTGTTACATGTAGTCCTTTATTTAAAATACTCCATTATGAGTGAGGCCTAAAGCTTACATACAACACTGTAACTTGTTAAGTTTTGGTTCCTTGTATACGTTTCATTATTGAAATACATATATGCTCTGCCTTTCAGTCAGGACCACCACCAAGCAGGTATTATATAGCACTGCAGTGACCCTGTGTGTGTTAGTGTGTGTTCTGGTGTGAGTGGCTCAGACGCTGCTAATATTTTAAACGCCTCAGTGTATTGAGAAAAGTCCACTAACCAAATATTCAGTCAACAGCATCCTGTGGGCAGCACAATATTTTTACTTCTTCTTGCAGGATAGTGACGCAAATGTAAACAATGGAGGGAAGGGTTATCAAACGAAAACAAGAGAAACCGTCTTTTTTTATATATAAAACATATTTTTACAGGAAATAGTTTTTAAGTTCAACTTTAAAAGTCAGGAGATACATTGTTGCTGTTAAAAATGCATTTCCAATAAAGTGAGTATTGGTTGTCCTTTTTATGTAGAGGTGGC
>BRDA01010274.1:16185-28318 GCA_036984385.1 Crenuchus spilurus
AAACACATTAAGAGGCAAGAAATGCAAGTCATGACCTCTTGACGAGGCACAGCTGTTAACTGAAAGCCATTCCAGGTGACTACCTCATAAAGCTGACTGAGAAAATGCCAAGAAAGCTGCATCTAAGCAAGATGTGCCTACTGTGAAGAATGTCAAATATAAACATGTTCTGGTTTGTTTACTAAATAATTACAGATGTATTTATTCATAGTTTAGACTTTAGTATTAATCTACAATGCAGAACATTTTTAAATCATGAAAAAGCACTGAATGTCCAGAAGGTGTCCAAACTTTTGACTGGCACTGTATATATAAATATATAATGTGAAAAAGTCTCATTGTATGCAATTGAACTGTATAAGGTTGAAAAGGTCTAATTTATAACTGTGTGTGTGTTATAAATGAGATTTTTGAAGACCTTTTTTGACTTTTTGGAAAAGCTTTTTGGTACTTTATGAAAGATTTAATTCAAAAATAAGGTGAAATTTATGATAATTTTCATTTTTTTGGTATTTTATTATTTTGTTTGTGTATATATATCACATTTATCCTTGATCCTATCTCCAGTCATAAGCCAATGGGCCGTCTTTGCCATCCGGAACATTCTGGAAAACAACCTGGAGAACCAGAAGCTGGTGCAGGGCCTGAGGAGGCAGGGGGTGGCAGACGACACTGCGCTGAGAGAGATGGGCTTCCGTATGGAGGAGCGGGATGGCAGCCTGCTCCTCAGACCCTTGAAGAAGGAAGAAAAGCCAGGAGAGCGGTAACTCTGGACCAGCAGAGCTCTTCCCACCCCATCCCACTGCGCTGTGCTCTAAATTACACACTGGAGACAGCTTAAGATACCCACGGAGTCTGTTGTGCACACAGAAAGCGCTGAGGGCATTTTAATATCCAATCAGTATTGAGAACACAAATGGGAAAGAGGGGGGTCCTGTGCTTTGTGTCGTCAGCACAAGAGGAACACTGAGAGGCTTTTCTGGTGGGACTCATGCTGATGTCTGTGATGCATTTAGTGGTCTTTGATTTCAGCTCCCCCCCCCAAATAAGATTCAAATCCTCTGAAACAAGGAGACCCATGGCTTTTCAGCCACCAAAGAGATTCTGGTGACCAGTGGAGAACAGAGGTTAATCCCTAATCCAGTGAGTTTTATGGAGAGACCTGGGACCTTCTGATCCGTTCACATAAGGGTTGACTCTCAATAGCCGTGGGACTTGGTTTGCCTTGTTGTTTTTGTTTGTCTCTTTCTTTTTTGGCTCTGTTTTGTGCTTCGGAACATCTACGTTTATTTAAAGACGCACACATTCCTTGTTGTATTTTTCTCTTTCACCACTAAAAAAATTAGCATATTTGGCTCTGTGCATTGATTGTAGTCTAAGTAGACTCATTTCTGCAGCAGCAATAGAGTGGGTTCCCTCCAGTTGTGATGTGGATGCTTCTGCTGTCGTCCAAAAAGTGTCCTGTACCTCTGGGTATCCCAGACTATCCATTTCAGCTTCTCTGCAGGACTTCAGTCTTTCATTTCATGCTCTTACACATGTTCAGTTCCAGTCTGGCCAAAGTGCGTGGCACTACACTCGGTGTGAGCAGAAGTATTAGCTTGCAGGATGACATCTCGTCCACAGAATGAGCTGAGTGGTCCTGACACCTCCATAATACCCAGCCGCAGAGGCCTCTCCTCGCCTGTTTGCTCTGCCTCATATTTTTTAATGACAAAATGTTTGTGAAACAATCAGGGTTGACTTTTCTCCCAATCCGGGCTATAGTGTGGGGAGCTTACGCGGTTCCGGTGGCCAGCGGTTCAGACAGCTAACAAAACACGTCCCCTTTACTTCTGCTCTGCTGGCTGCCTGCAATGCTTTTCACACACAGGAAAAAGAGCGCTGAGCGAGAGAATGAATGAGGCGTCGCGGCAGAGCTATTCAAACGCTCGCCAGGCAGGACAGGGCAGAGAGGAGGGCCTAAGCGAGAACGCCGTCCATGATCACACATCGTTCAGCTGATGCTGTTGTGAAAATGTTGAGTAACTCAGTGGCTGATGTGGCTTAACACACTAGTGAACCAACTCAACATTTGGTACCGTGCTGTTAAATTAATCCTGCATGAAGCAATCAGACATCACTGTGGTTCAGTCCAGGTATCCTAACGCTGTTGGATTAATTTATTCACCTACCGATTTACATTGTTGCCATATAAACTACAAGTACGACCAGGCTACAAAAGGATGAGATGGGCTAAAACTTCAATTAGACAAAGAGAAAGATGGGCTACTGTGAAAACAAACACAAGGCATACATTATTCATCTGGGACAGAATTCGGCATCGGTACTTCTCGAATAATGAGGAAACAATATAATGAGGAAAATAGTAATAATTACTTATTTTCTGAATATACATGACATAAAGTGCCATATTTTCTACATAAAAATACACTTTTACAAAATTTAGCAAGCACAAATCATATACAAAGAACTTTGAATAAAAAAATTGCTACCTAAAATATGACCTTTAACCTATTCAGACCCCAGCTGTGTGGTTAGGCAAATTCCAATGGCTCAGGCAGAATATAACTGGCTGAGGCGCCAGTGATGCGGAATCCCATGTCTCATTCGTGAGAAGGTTGTGTATACGGTTTGGTCACAAGATGACATTTTTTTTGTGAAGCATTGTTAAAGGAATACTTCAGTTTTGATGTAATCTGAATATGCTGCATCTGTGTTGTACGGGTGAATACAATGAGCAGTCATATTGATGCATTCCCATGTACACAGGAACGAACATCATGCTTATTAACTGAGTGACTGAGTTGTTTTAAAGGGTAGGGAAATGTGTCAAAATGACTGTCCATGGCACCAGTCAGCCCTAACATTTTACCCCCTCCCCTGTGGCATACAGGCGCACTTTGTAGTTTTACAATTACAGACTGTAGTCCATCTGTTTCTCTGTATACTTTATTATCCTCCGCTCTTCAATGATCAGGACCCCTACAGAGCAGGAATTATTTGGCTGGTGGATCACTCTCAGCACTGAGAATGACGAAAAAAACTGCAGCCGAAGATGAGCTACGGTCTCTGTCTCTAACCAACATATCTAAAGTGTGTAGTGAGTGGACACCAGTATTGAAAAAACTCCAGCACATCTGCTGTGTCATCCATTCTTACCAGCACAAGCACACACTAACACACCACCACCACATCAGTGTCACTGCAGAGCTGACATTGATCCACCACCTAAATAATAGCTGCTCTGTGGGGGTCCTGATCATTGAAGAACATGATGAAAGAAGACTAACAACGTATACAGAGTCTAATTGTAGAACTACAATGTGCACCTATATGGTCAGTGAAACTGATAAAATGGACAAAGGAGGTGGTTTTAATGAAGTGGCTGGTCAGCACATGACATCCTTAAGTAATCTTTGAACAGCTCCCTTCTAATCACATTCATTTGTGTACACACACACACATTTACAGACTGACAGTACAAACAGTGCAGTATCTCATTGCCACATTGTGATACAGTATAGAGTGTATTCTGTGTGAGATAACAAAACAACACACCAGCAATCAGCATCACGTTCACTGACTGCATGATGACAACTTGGCTAATTGGCTGTGGTCTGTTTTCTGTCAATGAGCTGTGAAGAAAAGCAAGGAAGAGAAATACTAGGTGGTTACTGAGAACTCTGAATGCGACACGCTGGTTTGTGTATTACAGGATATGGAAATACATTAGCAACATATCAGTAGCAATCATTTTCGATGTTATAAAAGAAACATCTGAGTTAACAAGGTCAGTACAAGACATCGATGCCGTTTTCTCTCCAAAGGAAAAGAAAAACAGTCATTTATCAGTGTTCAAGAGATACAGTGTGACTGAGCACTTGAAGTCTTTCCAGCATTTTATAGCACTTCTGTTCCTTCGGCTTTCCTCCTCTATTTGAAAACTTATTTCAGATTTTCCATTTTCTCATCCCTTTTTCTCTGGCATATGTTAGTCAATGTCAAGAGTCAGAATTACGTCCATAGAAGAAACCTTCCTTGAGCTTTAGAGACAGAGCTTTCAACTCCACTCACTGCATGCTTTCCCAGTTGTGGTATTTCAATCATACTAGGAGTCCGACTGCAGTCAGTGCATTGTTTTCCTTAAAGACGCTTTGATTTTGTCTTCATAAGGAGTGCCCCATGTGCAAAACAAAGCTGAGAAGAAGCGAAATTATTCCACTTCCTCTTCGGTGGCCTCTTGCCCTTGTCTTTCCCTCATCCTCATCCTCGTCCTCATTTGCAGGTGAAAACCTCTGTCTTTTCGCTGCAGGTGTTGCACTTGACAAAGCAGCACCACTGGAACTTGCAGTTGCATTGCCACACGCGGGTGTACTGGTGAGTGTCGTGGCCTCGGCCGCAGCACATAAGGCCGCAGCCGTCTGGGTGAGGAGAGGTGTGGTTGCAGAGGCGCCCGCGTGTCCCTGCGCTGCCTGTGGCCACGTCCTCCTCGCAGTAGTTTGGAGACCGCTCCAGGTAGACCAGGTCCGTGTCAGTGGGCTTGATGTAGCCACGTGTCTGTTTGAGGCGCAGGAAGGAGGGCTGCCTCAGACGAGTGGCCCGTACCGCCTCTACCTGCACGGCTGCACCATAGCGCTCCTTCAGCAAATAGCCAATCTCCCGAAACTTCGGCAGAGTCGTCCAGCATGTCTTGGTGGTACATGAACCTGAGACACCATGGCACTTACACTCCAGCTTCATCCTCTCCTCCAGGACCTGAAATAGATACACCATTATAAGTGATAAAAATAGAACAATTAAATGCAAACCATTGTTGTTCAGGTTCTCCTGATGCTGGACTCATGAATGTTAATCTTAGCCGATGTGAGAGAGGCTTTTACAGTCATGGCCGAAAGTGTTGGCACCCCGGAATTTTTTCCAGAAAATTAAGTATTTCTCCCAGAAAATTATGCAATTACACATGTTTTGTTATACACATGTTTATTTCCTTTGTGTGTATTGGAACAACACAAAAAAACAGGAAAAAAAGGCAAATTTGACATAAAATTATTGGCACCCTCAACTTAATATTTGGTTGCACACCCTTTGGAAAAAATCGCTTCCTATAACCATCAACAAGCTTCTTACACCTCTCAACTGGAATTTTGGACCACTCTTCTTTTTCAAACTGCTCCAAGTCTCTCATATTTGAAGGGTGCCTTCTCCCAACAGCAATTTTAAGATCTCTCCACAGGTGTTCAATGGGATTTAGATCCGGACTCATTGCTGGCCATTTTAGAACTTTCCAGCGCTTTGTTTCCATCCATTTCTGGGTGCTTTTTGAAGTATGTTTGGGGTCATTGTCCTGCTGGAAGACCCATGACCTAGGACGCAAACCCAGTTTTCTGACACTGGGCCCTACATTGCAACCCAAAATCCTTTGGTAATCTTCAGATTTCATGATGCGTTGCACACAGTCAAGGCACCCAGTTCCAGAGGCAGCAAAACAACCCCAAAACATCTTTGAACCTCCACCATATTTGACTGTAGGTACTGTGTTCTTTTCTTTGTAGGCCTCATTCCATTTTCGGTAAACAGTAGAATGATGTGCTTTACCAAAAAGCTCTATCTTGGTCTCATCTGTTCACAAGATGTTTTCCCAGAAGGATTTTGGCTTACTTACATACATTTTGGCAAACTGCAGTCTAGCCTTTTTATGTCTCAGTGTCAGCAGTGGGGTCCTCCTGGGTCTCCTGCCATAGCGTTTAATTTCATTCAAATGTCGACGGATAGTTCAAGCTGACACTGATGCACCCTGCGCCTGCAGGACAGCTTGAATTTCTTTAGAACTTGATTGTGGCTGCTTATCCACCATCCGGACAATCCTGCGTTGCAACCTTTTATCAATTTTTCTCCTCCGTCCACATCCAGGACGATTAGCTACAGTGCCATGGGTTGTAAAATTCTTGATTATGTTGCGCACTGTGGACAAAGGAACATCAAGATCTCTGGAGATGGACTTGTAACCTTGAGATTGTTGATATTTTTCCACAATTTTGGTTCTCAAGTCCTCAGACAGTTCTCTTCTCCTCTTCCTGTTCTCCATGCTTAGTGTGGCACACACAGACACACAATGCAAAGATTGAGTCAACTTGTCTCCTTTTTATCTGGTTTCAGGTGTGATTTTTAAATTGCCCACACCTGTTACTTATCACAGGTGAGTTTGAATGAGCATCACGTTTGAAACAAAGTTGTTTACCCTCAATTTTGAAAAGGTGCCAATAATTTTGTCCGGCCCATTTTTGGAGTTTTATGTGAAATTATGTCAAATTTGCCTTTTTCTTCTCTGTTTTTTGTGTTGTTCCAATACACACAAAGGAAATAAACGTGTGTATAACAAAACATGTGTAATTGCAATAATTTTCTGGGAGAAATACTTTCAGAAAAATTCAGGGGTGCCAACACTTTCGGCCATGACTGTATTTGCTCAGAAGTTAGCTTGGTTTCCTTTGGGACCTCACAGACTATTACACGCCTTGCTCTTAGCATGATCTTTGTTGGCTAAGAACAACCAAGAGGGTAATGATGGTCTTGACTTGCACCATTTGTATACAATCTCTCTGTCTGTGGATTGGTGGAGTCTAAACGCTATAGGGAGGATGAGCCTGAAGAGCATTAACAACTCTTTCTGAGGTCCCCAGAAATCGCCTTTGTTTGTGCCATGATACACTTCCACAAATGTGTTGTAAATATCAGACTATGCTAGATCCCTGTTCTTTATATAAAACAGGGCACCCACTCACACCTGATTCTCATCCACACGCTACAGTTCACCTTCAAATGGTGGAATGGGATGGCATGGATGCAAGTGGAGGACAAAAATATGTATGTATGAATGTTTTATTGTTAGCCATTTAATGTATGTTGTTAAAAAAGAATAACATAAAAATTTGATTGCAAAAAAGTTCTCTAATACAACTATTAGTTCAACACATTAATTGGAGCACTTCATCAGTATTTGAGAGCAGCGGAAATTACCAGCTGAGCTGTACTCTAGCCTTCAAGGACTACAGTTCAAATCAATAGGCAATTCAGTCACACTCAGCAGCATTTGCAAATGTGCATATTGCATATTTTACATTCACAAGCCTTATTGCACAGTTCAGATATTTCATGCATGCTGTCATTCTTAAGTGCCGTCACTGTCCTGAAAGGAGCTGCATGCACACATTGCATGTTTTTTAGCCACTGCAGGTCTGATTGTGATCTGTTTTCATTACAGTTGCATGGCCACATTACAGATATGTATCTGATCTAGATGAGTAAGTGGCTAAAATCTGACTTGAGCATTAAAATCTGTTCTGAGTTTTGCATTTAATCAACCCTGGTTCAATCAGGGGCCCTGAGTGGCTTACTGGGTAAAGACGCTACCACTATGATCCGAGGATTGCGAGTTTGAATCCCGGTCATGCTGTTTGCCATCAACAGCCGGGGCCCAAGAGAGCAAAAATTGGCAGTGCTCTCTCTGGGCGGGTAGATGGCGCTCTCTCTCTCTCTATCACTCACATTGCAATGTCCGCTGGCTCAGGCGTCTACTGATTGGTCCAATTGGAGCTGGGGACCCTGTGTGCCTTCCTCCGAGTGCATTAGGCTCTCCAGTGACGGTGTATCAGCGGTGGTTTGAAAAGAGGTGGTGGCTGCATCACATGCAACGGAGGAGGCTTGTGCTTGCCTGCACCCTCCTAGAGTCAGGGATATTGCAAAGTGATGGGGAGAGGCCTAACGGAGGGGATGGGCTAATTGGTTACCACTACATTGGGAAGGGGATAAAAATTGGCAAAAAAAAAAAACCCTGGTTCAATCAGATGTGTCACCCAAAGACAAATGTGTGTCATTTTAATCCTAAAGATTAATAGAAGCTAAAACATGTTTATATATTGTATGTGTTTGATATTACTAGAGTTCAGTATCTCCTCTACTAAAAACTAAAAACTCTACTAAGAGTTGGCATATGAGGAAAATGACAAAATGTGCTAGTTTCTGGCTCTCAAAAACCATAAGAACAACTTGGGAAATGGCAAATGTCACACAATGAGTTACAGAAGAGAGGATCATATACTGCTTTAGTGATCAGATGGGCAGATCGACTTTTCACATTAAAAGATGAAAAGCTGAGGGTTTTTTCCCGTTTAAGTGGTTTTCCAATGTGTATGTAGCCTCTACTTGTAATGCAAAAATATTTCTTTTGTATAATCCTACAGTTTGTATTATTAACCTCAAGGAATTTGACACTAAAAATTATTTCATCATTTTTGACATTTGTGGCATTGACTAAATTCATGAATGCTGAATGACTGAGGAAATGCTTGACATTCTACTCTTGAGTCTTTTCAGCGACGTGAACCAAAACCCATTATTCAATAGATCGTGAGCAATGCCTCGATAAGCGGTGCCAGCTATATGTCAGATCTGAGAGGAAAAATTAGGTTTTTGCCAAAACATACCCTGTAATTTTCGCTACCTTCCTAAGGGCCACATCAAAGGAAAAGAAAAATGTCCATGACTCTCAAGTAACCATTTGTGTATAAGGTTAGGTTTGAGTTAAATGTGGATCTTTTTGGGTTTTTTATGTGTTACCAATATGTTTTGCAGAAAGTTGCCTGTTAACTGTTTCATCTCGTGGCTAAAATTGGTTTGAATAAAAGAGATTAAAGATTTAGTTTTATAAAACCAAGTTTTAGGCTGTGGACAGAAGTGCAAATGTGAATTAATTTTTATGATAACATTAAACTATCCAAATTTGATTTGATATAAGGCCTCATCAAAGGCCGCTGGTACAGCACGGTCTGTTTTGACTGTGGACAGAGCAAGAGCGCGAAAGAGAGGAAGAGAAAGAGACTAGCAATAATATCCTGTATCCTGACTTAATGCTCTGTAATTCAATGAACGGACTGCGGGGTTGTGGCCGAGCTCCAACTGGCAGCCGCTGGTTGGCCTTTGCATTCCCGTCACACACGACGAAAGCCTCAACTCCATAACCAGCTCCATTAGGAACTCTACTTATGGATGGGCTTTGTACGCCTAACGGCCCCCTTTTGTCGGCCTCTGAAGTGACAAATGAAGCTGGGAGCACGGCTCAGAGTAGGATAGGCTAACCGGGAGGTGGAACACTTCCATAATGGATACCGACTCAGCTTAATTATATACGTACCTGGAGAAACTGACCAGCTCTGCAAAGAAAGTGCACTGTTAAATGTTTTGATTACAGAAACTTGAGATCTATCAAGACCTGTAAATGTCTGCTGCTTTGCTAATTACTTTCATTTTTACACTTTTGCAATAATTTCATCAATGGTTTGGCCAAAAAAACTACCCCAGATGTGGTCAGTCCACCTATTTGGTGTCTGAATCTTGCTTTGTTCATTTTGCACTGGACCTGTAGGATTCTTATAGGGCTCTTGTGGTCAATTAAGGCATTTACTAGTGTGAATCAATTAGAATATTGTGAAAAAAAATCCCTGTTTGTAATTTAATGATAAAATGTAAATTTTATAAACATTACATATAAAGTGACATTTCAAGCCTGTTTTTGTTTTAATGTTGATCAGTTTGGCTTATAGCTCATAAATATTTCATTATTAGCATATTTCATTTCAGGTTTGGGTCAATTATCAACATTTAAACAACATTATCAACATTATAGTATCAACATTCAAACAAAAAAGGCTTAAAATATGTCACGTTACATGCAATGAACATAAAATGACATGACATTTGACCTTTTAGAATTAAATTTATGGACACAAATGAACTTTTTGATGAAATTCTAATTTTTTAAATGCACTAGTACTACTGTTTCATAAATGATACTACACAGTATTAAAATAATATTATACAAGGTGAAAATAGTATGACAGTCCTTTTTCATTAAGATCCCAGCAGCCACAGAATCTCATCGCAGTGTTGTATCAATGCTGCAAGAATGTACACAACATTGTCAGAACGTTGTGCCAGCTGGGATGAATGAACGTTACACTTATATAGCGCCTTTCTAGATACCCAAGGACGCTTTACAATCAACACACTCCATTTACATACACTCAACCACACACACCGGCGAGAAGTGGCAACCAGTCGCGCACAGCGTACTCTCAACCGGAAGCGACCGTCCACCTGGAGGACTGCATCGAGCACTAGGGGGATCACCCAGGACAGAGTGCCAACCATATCTGGGCATACATACATACATACATACATACATACATACACAGACATACACATTCATACACACACACCAGGGTAATTTTTTAGAGTAGCCAATTCACCTGATCTCCATGTTTTTGGGATGTCTAATTATATGGAGAGCCTCTGCCATGCACCACAGTTGGCACTCATGCAATGCAACTATGTCTTAAAGGTTGGAGAAGTGGGTTTCACATTGAAAGGTCACCGGGTCAAGCCCCAGAATCAGCAGGAAAATTACTTTCCTGGCTGAAGTCCACTTGAACAAGGCACCTAACCCCCAAGTGCTCCCTGGGAGCTACAGCACGTGGCTGCCCACTGCTCTGGCTGTGTGTGCTCAATGCCTGCAAGTGTGTGTATGTGTGTATTCACTACAGAGATTTTTTTTTATTCCATTAATAATAATAAAAAGTGCTTCAATAATCAGGACCAAAAAAAGACTTCGAGTACCAGGGGATGCTATTTTTGCTGGTGTAACACCTTGAACTGAAACATCCCTCCTGTCATATGTCTGTATGAAAGGTTTTGTTCAAGTTTTAGGAGAGATTGTTTTAGGAGATTATGATAAAAACCACAACCGCTGCTGCTTAAGTGTTTATTGAGGTTGTTTATAGACTAATATCTCCTGTTCTAGTGATTAATAGTGTTTATTGAGGTTGTTTATGGACTAATATCTCCTATTCTAGTGATTAATAGTGTTTATTGAGGTAGTTTATAGACTAATATCTCTTATTTTAGTGATTAATAGTGTTTATTGAGGTTGTTTATGGACTAATATCTCCTATTCTAGTGATTAGTAGTGTTTATTGAGGTTGTTTATGGACTAATATCTCCTATTCTAGTGATTAATAGTGTTTATTGTTTTGTATTGGACTAATAACTTGTATTCCATTGTATGCAGTGTTTATTGATGATGTTTATGGACTAATATCTCTTATCTATTGTAGTATATCCACAGTATTCCTGCATCCCATGCTGTCTTGTGTGAAGTTTGTGCTTAACTTCTGATTACCTTTCTCCCTGCCTCGTTGTTGTGCAGGTTCATTAGTCTGCGGGCATTCTTTTTAATCTCCCGGGCATCCACAAAGCGCCTGGAGAACTCCACTCCGTACTTGACGTCAGCAGAGCAGCCGCCCCATTTCCAGCCCTCTTCATGGTCGTGGTAGCCCTGCTTCTCCTTGTCACATCCACACTGGCTCAGGTTTCCCTGACTGCAGGCTGCTGTAACTGCGTGGGCCACACCAGCTGCGGTGATGGCATAGGTGAATGCTGCCTCCTTGCTACCTAGGGAGAAGAGGTCACAGAGACTACTATCATATTCTGCTAGTACAGAGGTCTAGGAATACTGATACAGTATATGGACACTATAATGAATCAGACGGCCTAGTGTCTAACCTAAAGATGATCACTTTGAGCTGAGCTCAGTCACTCTGTTTCCATTTGTGGAAGAAAGAGTGGAGACAAAAGTGACCCCTGCTGGTGGCCTTATAACTGACCTCAGTCTAAGAGAGTGACAGAGCAGCCCAAGAACTGTTTTTGTGTTACTTTGGTGCGAGGCTGGTCTATGAAAACCATGCATTGCCATTTTTTAAAGTTTTTGATTTTCTACATCATTTGAAGAGCAGATACTCTTTATATTGAATGAACATCTCCTGAATAGGGCTGCCATGATTAGTCGACTAGTCACGATTATGTCGATTATTAAAATTTTTCTCTCCAAACTGCTGCGGCACCTTCCACTGCTGCGTCTGCCTTTCTGACCTTGACGCACATGCGCAGTAGTGGTAACCGGGGTAGGCCGTGGATGACGTCACAGGACGTTATATACAGACAGGCTCTGCTATCATGGCTACCTGGCAACAGAGCTCAAAAGAGTGGGATCATTTTAAGAAAATGAAAGACAAACGTG
>BRDA01010275.1:0-21181 GCA_036984385.1 Crenuchus spilurus
TATCGGAGCACTTTTATGAATACGAGTACAAGTACACGCACGTGGTATCGGACAGATACCCGATGCTGGTATCGGTATCGGTGCATCCCTACTCGTAACCCTTGGGTGGGACCAGGTACAGTGGAATGTCATCAAACATGTCAAATCATTTGGCTTCACGTAATCACAGTACTGCGCCTCAAAGCGTATTTTAGCTCTATTTTCCGATATAATGCAAAGGGACATGGGGAAGTGCTTAGCAGACTCTTCGCTGGCACCAGTGGAGAGTCTTGTGACCAGCTTGCGTCAGTTGATTTCTGATCAGAACGTGCCGAGCTGTGAGCCGCAAGCTCAGCGCGCAGTCAGATTTCGGACTCTTGCGCCTAAATCCAGGGTAAAGCACTCTTATCAACTTCATAAAAGATTCTAGTATATTCAGCCCCTCGTGTCTATTGTGCCTGTGCGTGTGTGCGTATCTATGGTAACGGGAAGGCGCTGTGCAGCCAGAGATTTTTTCTCATACGTTGTGCGGACAGAGATAACAAAACAGCTAGATATGTTAACACTTACTTACCAGTAACTTGTATGCTGCTTGTCCTGACTAACAGACATAGAGCAGTATTTGACCTTTATTATGTTGCGCATTGCAAAGCATTGCGCAATATACTGTTATTCAATTTTTCATATATTCTTCTTCATATTCTTCTTCTTCTTCTTCTTCTTCTTCCGCCGGATTTTTGTACTGCTTCTTGTCCCGCAGTTTTTGAGATATCGACACCGTTCCAACTCCAGATTGTTCGGTCCGATTGCGTGATCCGGGCTTGTATACAGAATTTTGATCGGATGTGCGGTTTTCCTAAAAACTTCCTTAATCTGGGATTTTTTTCCCATTAACATGAGATGGGGAACAAAAATGCATGTAAAATGTACTTCTGCTTTTTTGTCCAATTGACTTCCATTCATTTTCACCCATATCAAATTCCAGGCTTCCTTTTGCCAGACAACAATCAAAATTGATATACTACATCATGGCAGGTAAAAGAGCTCTAGTCCAGAGCCATACTGACCCACACTCCTCTTTTTGTCATTTTTTCTTCTCTCGTTCCTCCCATTGACTTCCATTCATTTTCACATACACTGAAGCCACAGAATTTGTGTCCTAACAGCCATAAAAATGGATGTACTCCATCAGGACAGGTAACGGAGCTCTAGTGCAGGGCCATACTGACCTGCACTTCTCTTTTTGTCATCTTTTCATCCCTCGTTCCTCCCATTCATTCCCATTCATTTTCACATACAGACATGGCAACCACCTCAGATACCATAGCAACACCTTAGCAACCACCTCAGATACCATAGCAACCGCCTTGGGTGCCATAGCACCCTCCTTGGGGACCATAGCAACCGCCTTGGGGCCCATATCATCCACCTTGGGGTCCATAGAAACCGCCTTGGGTGCCATAGCAACCACCTTGTGTGCCATAGCAACTGCCTTGGGGCCCATAGCAACCGCCTTGGGGCCAATAGCAACCGCCTTGGGGCCAATAGCAGCCGCCTTGGGGCCCAGAGCAATCGCCTTGGGGCCCATAGCAACCGCCTTGGGGCCCATAGCAACCGCCTTGGGCCATAGCAACCGCCTTTGGGCCCATAGCAACCGCCTTGGGGCCAATAGCAACCACCTTGGGGCCAATACCAGCCGCCGTGGGGCCCATAGCAATCACCTTGGGGCCCATAGCAATCACCTTGTGGCCCATAGCAACTGCCTTGGGGCCCATAGCAACCGCCTTGGGGCCCATAGCAATCACCTTGGGGCCCATAGCAACCGCCTTGGGGCCCATAGCAACCGCCTTGGGCCATAGTAACCACCTTGGGGCCCATAGCAACCACCTTGGGCCATAGCATCCGCCTTGGGGCCCATAGCATCCACCTTTGGGCCCATAGCAACCGTCTTGCTTGTGGGCCATGTTAGCAATGCGCAACATCCCACATTTCCTTCAGGAAATGCACTTTTCTAGTTAAATTATTGACCTTTATTATGTTGCGCATTGCAAAGCAACCGCCTTGGGGCCCATAGCAACCGCCTTGGGGTCCAAAGCAACCGCCTTGGGCCATAGCAACCGACTTGGTGCCCATAGCAACCACCTTGGGGCCCATAGCAACTGCCTTGGGTGCCATAGCAACAGCCTTGGGGCCCATAGCAACCGCCTTGGGCCATAGCATCTGCCTTGGGGCCATAGCAACCGCCTTTGGTGCCATAGCAACCACCTTGGGTGCCATAGCAACCGCCTGGGGTGCCATAGCAACCGCCTTGGAGCCCATAGCAACCGCCTTGGGGCCCATAGCAACCGCCTTGCTTGTGGGTCATGTTATCAATGCGCAACATCCCGTTTGGGATACATCCCGTTTCGGATACACATATCAGGGCAGGCCCCCGAGCACAAATTCACTGTTGTTTTGACCCGTACTCGTTTATTTGTCGTTTTATTGCCATTCCTTTTTCATACTATTGACTTTCATTCATTTTCACCCATATCAAATTCCAGGCTTACTTTTGCAACCGCCTTGGGGCCCATAGCAACCGCCTTGTGGGCCATAACAACCACCTCAGATACCACAACATCACCTTACAAACCAATTGGAATACCTTAGCTTGTGGGCCATGTTAGCAATGTGCAACATCCCGCATTTCCTTCAGGAAATGCACTTTTCTAGTTTATTTTTGACCTTTATTAAATTATTGCACAGTACTGTTCCCTGAAAGTTTTTGTTTTCAGGCATATGTAAAAGATTGACAAATGTTATTTTATGTATTTTTCTAAAAGGTTGTAAAATGTGCAGTTGTGTTTGTTCTAAAAAGGTCTTCAATATATGTTAAAATATTTGTAATTTTTATGTTACATTATTTATTATGTTCAAATCAAGCACTGTTTTACTTTTGACAATAAAAGTATTTGAAACAAGTTATATGTTAAATCTTCATTTCCATTTATATGTATATATAATGAACACAAATTGTAAAAAAAATATCGGCCGATATATCGTTATCGGCATTTTCTTCTTC
This sequence comes from Crenuchus spilurus, assembly GCA_036984385.1. Lineage (NCBI taxonomy): Eukaryota > Metazoa > Chordata > Actinopteri > Characiformes > Crenuchidae > Crenuchus > Crenuchus spilurus. Next base: position 3,041 of record BRDA01010275.1, read on the forward strand.
TTTATTATCGGTATCGTATAGGCCACCCCAAAATCATTATCAGTCGGGGCTCTAGTTTATATATTTGACTGTATCTCTCTTCACCACTGTCTTTTTCTTTTTCTCTGTATGTCTCTCCTTTTAAAATGTACTGAGACAATCTGCTCTTTATGGCCATTTTAGACATTCTGGTTTGAAAATCTTAAGTATTTATGTGGAATTTACTGCAAATTTGATAACTATGAGAAATTTGCACATGCGCTATGAGAAACAGCACATACACGCTAAAAACTAAAATAACTAAAAGTTATTGTTTGTTGTCAGCAGGGTCAAGTGCTGGGCATTTTGTTGTAGTAGTTCCTGACTGTTTATAGCATGCTGTAGCCTGAATGGGTGATAAGGAATACACACATACTGTACTCACTCTTCACGTACTTTCTACACTATTTTTCCATTTTATCAGTACACTACACTGATCATATAGAAATACTTTGCATAATACAGACTGTAATTCATCTGTTTCTCTGCACACTTTTTTAGCCTCTTTTCACTCTGTTCTTCAACGATTTGCACACCCACAGGACCTTCACAGAGCATGTATTATTTTGGTGGTCAATCATTCTCAGCGCTGCAGTGACAGAGATGTGGTTGTGATGAGTTACTTTGGGTTGCACTGGTACTGGCATTCTGTGGCCCACAATGAAGGACTAGAGGACCAAAACAAACTGTGCAGCAAGAAATGAGTTACTGTCTCTGACTTTACAGCTACAAGGTGGGTCAACAAAGTAGGTATTTCTAACAGAGTGGACAGTGAGTTAATATAGTGTTTAAAATTCTCCAGCATCTCTGCTGAGTCTGATCCGCTCATATCAGCGGAACACACAATAACACACCAGCACATCAGTGTCAATGAAGTGCCGAGCATGATTCACCCCAAATAAGTCCTGCTCTGTGGTGGTCCTGACCATTGAGAAATGGGGTGAATGGGGGCTATTAATGTGTGCAGAGAAACAGATGGACTACAAAGTTCACCTTTATAGTAAGTGGACCTGATAAAATGGACAATGAGTAGATTGTTGATTCAAATTATGTGTATCTAATGAAGAGTTCAGTAGTAATGAAGGGGTCACTTATCATGTCATCTGAAAAGGCACTATCAATGCTTAACACTGTATACAGTGGTGCTTGAAAATTTGTGAACCCTTTATAATTTTCTGCATTTCTGCATAAATTTGACCTAAAACATCATCAGATTTTCACACAAGTCCTAAAAGTAAATAAACAGAACCCAGTTAAACAAATGCGACACAAATATTATATAGTACTTGCTCATTTATTTATTGAGGACAATGATCCAATATAACATAAAGGGGTTGGACAATGAAACTGAAACACCTGTCATTTTAGTGTAGGAGGTTTCATGGCTAAATTGGACCAGTCCGGTTGCCAATCTTCATTAATTGCACATTGCACCAGTAAGAGCAGAGTGTGAAGGTTCAATTAGCAGGGTAAGAGCACAGTTTTGCTCAAAATATTGCAATGCACACAACATTATGTGTGACATACCAGAGTTCAAAAGAGGACAAATTGTTGGTGCACGTCTTGCTGGCGCATCTGTGACCAAGACAGCAAGTCTTTGTGTCTAAATATTACTGAGCCACTTTGGGGTGTTTTGGAGGAGCGAGTCAGGAAACGTTTTCCTCCACCAGCATCACGTAGTGACCTGGCCACTATCCTGCAAGAAGAATGGCTTAAAATCCCTCTGACCACTGTACAGGACTTGTATATGTCATTCCCAAGACGAATTGATGCTGTATTGGCCGCAAAAGGAGGCCCTACACCATACTAATAAATTATTGTGGTCTAAAACCAGGTGTTTCAGTTTCATTGTCCAACCCCTGTATTTGTGAGAGGCAAAAGTATGTGAACCTTTGCTTTCTTTAACCATTCTTTGGTAGAATGACTTCTGTGCTTAGGGTCATTGTCTTGCTGCATGACCAACCTTCTCTTGAGATTCCATTCATGGACATTTTCCTTTAGAATTCTCTGATATAATTCACAATTCATTGTTCCATCAATGATGGCAAGCCGTCCTGGCCCAGATGTAACAAAACAGTCCAAAAACCATGATACTGCCACCACCATGTTTCACAGATGTGATAAGGTTCTTATGCTGGACTGCAGTGTTTTCCTTTCTCCAAACATAACGCTTTTCATTTAAACCCAAAAGTTCTGATTTGGTCTCAACTGTCCACGAAACATTCTTCCAATAGTCTTATGGCTTGTCCATGTGATCTTTAGCAAACTGCAGACGAGCAGCAATGTTCTTTTTGGAGAGCAGTGGTTTTCTGCTTGCAACCCTGCCATGCACACCATTGTACACACTAGTAGAATGCAGGATTCCTCCATCCTCCTCGACCTACAATGCGCTGGGGGAATTGACATGATCACAGAGACAAAGTCTGTACTTAATATGGTTTCCCAGTTTATTGTTCAGAACACACTTTTTCAGCCTGTGAGCTACTTATCTAATGACTAAGTCTAAATGTTCTACCTAATATAAAAATGCAAGACATATATTTATTTATAAATATACTGATAATTTATATGTACATTGTATGCTGGTGTACCTTGAATAACTACATGAACCCATATTACACAATACAACTGTGCACATGTTTTGTCATTAGCCTACTTTACTCTGATGACTTGCACTGAATGGAATCAGTGAGTGATTCATAGTCTGGACAGTAGTTGCTGATAGCCAGCCTCAAGCAAATCTCCAAATGATCATCAATCATAGTGGAACAATACTTGGACTTAATGATCTCCACATGTGAAAAGGCTAATGCCGAATAATGCAGTCAAGGCAAACTCACTACAAAAATGTAAGTAAACAGAGTCCTCCACTTCGTATAGAAATGGTCAGTTTTAGGTTTCTTACACAGGCAGAACAACCATACATGTTAAGAACTTACAATGACAGATGAACACGGACTGCTGGCCAACTTGAAAAACACCGGTTTACAAGTCCAGACCCTGTTTCATGGAGCGATAGTGGAGACGGCCAATCGCACATTAGCAAGAAACTGCAGAGCCAATCGAATGAGCTTGTGGGCGGTCTAAAATGAAACAGGATTTTCATATTGAGTGGCTTGGAATCCCACTGGGTCCTAGTGCTCGACCAGTCTCCCTGTATGTCAATCAAGGGACATGTTTTATAGCGAGAATGGATGACAGGCTGACATCTATTTTTTTTATATCATTCAATCTACCCACACTACCTTTGCGATCGACCCGTAGATCGCGATCGACGTATTGTGCACCCCTGCTTTAGAGAGACAAAGACATACAGGTTTGGGATCGTGTGATCATATGATTGGTTTATAATGGAGAAGACTCATGGTTTAAAATGATTATAGTCACATTGTTAGAAGACCCCATGGTTAGCTAAGGGGAATGGAGAAGACTCATGGTTTAAAATGATTATAGTCACATTGTTAGAAGACCCCATGGTTAGCTAAGTGGCCCTGTGGCAGTGAGACTAAACAGGATAGCTTTACAGACTTGTTAATCAGATATTGTTGTCACTAAGAGGTATGTACAAGGCCTCTGAAGTGTAATCTATGGCTTTGGAGTCAGCTAGTTTTTGTAGGTTTGCAACAATGTTACACAGGATGTCATTATGGGACATAGGTGGGGCATTTAGAGAACATTTTGGGTATATTACTGAAAAATCCCATAAACATTTATGTTTTGGATCTGCTGGAGTACACTGTATATGCAGCAACTTTACACACTCAAGTGGCTGCAAATTCTGCCCTTTTATGTTCCTTGGATAAACACATGGTGGTTTGCTGAAATGAATTACTTTGCTATGTAACATAACACTAAAGCAATTCATTGATTTTTACAATGAATGGAGTTGTCATTTTTAGCAAGCACATGAAAAACAATATAATGTGAATGTACAAACATAAGGAAAATGAATATAAGAATATAAGTATTATAATCACATTTAAGTCAAATTTTATTGTGATTAAACAACAACATTAAGTCGAGCTCCATTCTGCCAACATAATTTCCACTAGGACGGGCTACAGAAACAGGTGAATAGATAACATTACACTATATTGGGCACGACTTAGAAATAAACACAAGTAAAATACTTTAATCTGTTTAGATTTAATATGATAAAAACAAAACAAATATTTTATTCACATAAGTTTGGCAGAATGCAATCCTACAGCTCTACAGGTGCATCTTTGTACAGTATATTAAAGCCTAAACAACAACAGAAACACATTTGTTAAAAGTAATTTTTGTATTTTGACCTCATAACTTTTGGCTAATGTTAATTACATCAGATGACTTTGCATTAGTTAACATTGACTGAGTTTGAACTTCAGGAAAATAAGTGCATTTGTAATGAACAGAAGCAGATGATATATATATATAGAAGTTAAAGAAACAATATTTACAACAAATTATATTAAGCTAACAAGCTAACTACTATCATAAATTACTGAACTAGTATAAATAATGTGAACCTAAATAATGTTAAACAGTGCAATAAACAGATACTGAAGTAATTAAAATATTTTTTTATGTATTATGAAGAGCTGGGCAATAAATCGATTTTATCTATTAATTCGAATTTACAGTTAAGGACGATGTGTTTTTATGAAAATCGATTTTCTCTTAGTTTTAACTTCCGCCACTGACACTCCCTTTTGGGCTCCCATAGTTCAGACTCAGTGTAGCCCCTCCTCCGGCGCGCTTGCCTTACACACACACACACACACGCACACACACACACAAACAACATGACGGCAATTGGGGGAAAGCAGGAGCTTGTGCGCTTGAAAGGAGTAACTTCCTTCGTGATCTGAAATTGGTTCGGTTTTGCGGCGATGAACGCAGACCAAACAAGTCCTTGTTTCCATATTCAGGGAAAATGAAGACTAAGCTTTGTTTTACACTATGTCAAGCCCAATCGGCAAACGTATTTACTTAATACCAAGCTGACAGATTAAACAAGTGTTTTTTTTTCTATTTTGTCAGTTTTATCAAAAGGGACACAAATTTATTTATTTATTTTTTATTTGCATATTTACGTTGAGGGTGCACTGTGTCTGAAACAGCTATGTTGGAGAAAGTGTTTTAAAAATTACTGTATGTTCTCACTGTTTACAATGGAATGGTCTGCCATCTCATCTAGAAACTTGTTTTTGTTGTTTCTGGTTGCACTTTAACTCCAACTGGGAAATTTAAGTGAAACCAAAATAAAGGTAAAACTTGTTTTTAACCATTCTTTGTCATCTGTAGTTTGATATTTAGTAGGGGGAAAAAATTAATTAAAATCGAAAATCAGATTTTTTTGTGAAAAAATTGGAGATTTTGTTTTTAGGCCATATCGCCCAGCTCTAGTATTATGCAACCAAAAAGTTAGTTTTTTGATGTGTCACTACTAATCTGTTAAATGTTTCTGTCAGAGCTCTGCTATGGACCAGCCAACTCATGCCTTTATTTTATGCTCACTGTTCTGCTTGTCTTACTTTTTAAATTACATTTTTAGTGCACAATATATTTCAAATTATTACAATATATTACAAAAACTAAAACATATGTTCTATGTAGAAATTGATAAAAATATGTATTCTACTCAGTGGTATGTATAATATATATATATATATATATATATATATATATATATATATATATATATATATATACATGTGTGTGTGTGTGTGTATACACAGTAAATCTGCCAGTGTTAAATCAACACTATTAAATTAACACTGAGGGTGTCAAAACGCAACACTCTCAGTGTTAATTTAACTCTAAAAGTGTTGATTTAACACTGGCATATTTACTGTGTACTTGATTTAAATCATATTACCTGGAACCATTGACACTGACTTATGGAAGTGTTGTCTGCTATGAAAATCTCAGTGCAAGAGCATAAAATGTTTGCCAAACATGCAGGATTATTTGAACCTTCCAAATATAATTCTTCACCACTGTGTATGTTTGCTAAAAATATGTGAAAATAGCACACACACACACACACACACACACTGCAGTCAGGTGCAAGATAAGGATTTTCAGAAGTGTGAGTAGGTGGCTGTGATGGAAAGGGGAAACACTTTCTGGACCACTGAAAACATACCCAATATCCCAAGATTTGATTATAGAGATTTATAGATATCTCCAATAAGCTAACCAGTGCTGTAAAATAGCTGGTGTGTAATGGCACTAAATCCAAATGTTCATGAATGTTCAGTAAAGGTTATAAAATGTTATTTGTTATTGTTTTAAACGTTCCACTACAACTAACATAGGACTTGTTATGAATGTCAATAATGACTTACATACATACAAGGCAAACATTAGAAAAATACCTACATATAATAAGACCCTCCAACTATTCTACTGTGCTGCAGCCAAGTGAATGTAAAGGTTTCCAACTTTTAGTGTAGCTGGAGAGAAAGACATAGATTATTGCCCAAAAATCTAACTGACCTGTTGACCAAGAGTTTGACTGTTTCTCATTCATCCTATATCAACTAGCACAACTCAGCTTCCCAGAGCAAAAACTATAATTTCTTTGACAGTAGCACAGTCCTTGCTTATTTGCCATAAATTCTAAAATATTTATTTTTAATTAATTTTATGACTCTACAGTATATCAGTGTATTTGCTCAATCTAACTTCCATTCTGATTTGCATATAAAGCTACATGCTAGCATAGCATATGTTTATGGGCAGTAAATGCCAGGTCTAAGAGTGAGTGGTTAATGTATGAAGAACCATCCTCAGATAATTTTACATCTCTGAGACAATAACAGATTAATATAGAGAGCTTAAATGTTAGCACTGCTCAATAAATGTACAGTGCTAACTTTAGTGTGCTAAGGATTAGCACTATAATGTCAGTTAAAATGTTTTTCTGAATTCAGAGAGCCTCTAACTAACTGAGTTTAACAGTGAAAAATGCTGTAAAGATCACTAAGGCCAGCTCCTCAGCATTATACGATATGATGTTAATAGTTTCTATGCTTGCCATATTAGCTAATCTTTAGCATTTGACTAGTGCTGTTGATAGTACTGATAAAATTAAATGCCACATTTTCACAATATGTATCATCACATTGTATTTATATTATAGTTAACAAAACTAAAATATATTGAATGAAAAAGGTTTCATTAATAAAGTTATTAAGTTGGCTTAAATAATGCTAATAATACTAATAAAAATATATACATTTAGATGAGCATTTTATTAATATATGTTTATATTTTATTAAATGTGACATTTATAGATATTTCAGCTTATCTGTGTATTAAATGTTATCTTCAACGTTTTAAAGCAATATGAACATATGCATCTTAGAACATGAGGTATTCAACATAACATTGGTCCTCACATAAATGAATAGTTCTAATGGTTAAATGTATCTTTGTTAACTTAACAGTTAGCTTAGAATTAGGAGCGTATTTTCTATTTTTTAAATCAGAATAAGTCCACAGGAGGAGTTGTTGCAGTAATGGTAATTCAGTAGCATGTTGAAACAATGCTTTGGTTTTGTTTGGCTCTGCTTTCTTGTATTGTTTTCACTGTTACAATAGAGCCGCTTATGAAAGTGCTGGAAGGCAGAAAATAATAATAAAGAACGTATTATGTCAGAACAATATGAGCATATGTTGTGGAGTGTCTTGTTGCGTTTACGGGTTAGCAGCTGTGCTAGGAGCATTAAAGCGTATTAAGAGAGGGACATTGAAGCTGCTCTGTGAAAGTGGCTCTTATTGTGGCAGGGTTTTTTTGCCTGTCATGCTGAGTTATGATTGTGATGTAGTGCGTCCAATTTGCCTTTTCACTCGGCCCGCTTGGCCGTTATTCTGGATCGCATCAGCACCCTTAAATTGTTATCCAACTTATTGTCACTGGGGAAGATGAATGAGGTCATTTGCTCCACATAACCTCAATTTTACCTTTTTTTGTCACTTTTTCACCACTTCTACAGGTTTTGAATGTGACATGGTGGGCACTAATTTGCTAATTCTAACACTTTCTGAGGGCTTTGGGTTCTCCACCTTAGACATAATTGTATAATGGAACATTCAGTGATGCTACAGCCTTCAGAATGACACAAGGAATCTATTAAAGCCACAGGTAAAAAAAAATACTGTAGTTCCTTGGGATACAAGCAGACTAAACATATACATTTTTTAAGATACGAGCTGCTACTCCATTTGTATTTTTGTTCGAGATTCAAGCGAAATTTCAAGATACGAGTGGCTGCTGCTAGTTGGTGCACTGGCACAAAGGTCCAGTATAAGCAGCACAAGACCTGCATCTCATTCTTTCTCATGTGTCCCTCAGAATCAAGTCCAATCTCATGCGCTGTACTCCTTCTTGCCTACTTTTTGGAAAAAAATTGATAGTAAAAATGCTTTAAACTCTTAAACCTACTTTGTATTTAATTTTAATAACATACATACAGTAATTATGTTACTGTTAATATTATTTTGTGCAGACCCATGATCCTCGTATGCATGCACTGGCCGTGAATATGTGGAGACTTGCTGTTGCTTCTGAGTGAAAATTGTTCTATACTGAGCTGCAAAGAATGAACCATAGCATCCCATTCGTCAGCCAGTTGCTGAATTTCTTGGCAGCAGTCGGATGCTGAAGTGAAATGGAAGAAGAGAGATTTTACTGTATAGCGTGCAAAGGTCCAGTATGCAGCACAACATCTTATTCTTTCTACCACAGAATCAAGTCCAATCTCGTGCGCTGTACTCCTTCTTTTTGAAAAACTTTGATAGTAAAAATGTTTTAAACCCTTAAACCTATTTAATTTTAATAACATATATACAGTAATTATGTTAAATACTGTTAATATTATTTCGTGCGGACGAAAGACCCAGCCTTTCACAGCCCATCATCCGTGTGCGCATCGGCCCTGAACATCTTTGATTTCTGTGAAAAATGTTCTGTACTGAACTGCAAAGAACAAACCATGGCATCTCATTCTTCAGCCAGTTGCTGAATTTCTTGGCAGCAGTCGGATGCTGAAGTGAAATGGAAGAAGAGAGATTTTACTGTACAGCGTGCACTACCCATCTGTAATACATAGTACTGCGCACATCGACTTCCCGCAAATTTAAAATGCTACAGTGAGAATTCCCCAAAAATTATTTTACATTAATATTTATTGAAATCTGAAATTTAAATATTTTGTTATGCATTGGTAAAGTGTATATGTGTGTTTCTTAATTCAAAACATGTCTTTTTGTTCATAATTTAGGATGGTTTGGGGATGTTTCACAGGGCTGGAACAGATTCAGTCTATTTCAGTTATTTTAAATGTCAGAAATAGTTTGATATACGAGTTGACTGACTTACGAGCTCTGTTACAGAATGAATTAAACTTGTATCTCAAGGTACCACTGTAGTTTACCCACTAATAAGCATGGTGCTAACTGTAACACATTTGTCACATGTTCTGAGTTCTTCAGTAATCTCTAAAAAACCTTCCTAACACTTATCTGTAAATGGCATTGTAAGGCTGGCCTGCAGTAAAGGGTCAGCATACCTCCTACTGAAGTCTCACACATTGATTTCATCTCATGAATCAGAAAAAGTGATAAAAGTGAAAGTTGTTGGTAAAACCCTCAGCATTGAGCAGCAGTCAGTTCTCCAGCGGCGAGCACCAATTGGCGCTTCACATCTCCCATCTTCACAGATCATCTGATCCTTGTCCTGCCTCTTATTCACCTGGGGTTGATTTCTCAAATAAATGAACATTCAAAAGGACTCAGGGTTTGCAGGATTTTGTCAGACAGTAGCATTTTGAATCTGTGATTGCAAAGCCATTTCTTGTAGTGAAGATTTTCTTGGTCCTGATTCCTCTTGACTGTTGTTGCTCTATATGTGTTTTGCATTCTCCCAGGCTTACTCTGGTGCTTTTGTGCAATCTTGTAATTGATGCTATAACCTCTGAGTTTTCCATTTAAACTCTGCCTTTGCATCCCACATTCCTGGTGCTGACAGTAAACATTTACACTGTTGGCTGTGGTGCAGATTTATTTGAGGCTGTGTTTCTGGCTCTAAGTTGTGAATATTAATTGCTCTCTACCAAAGAAAAAGCCTCCAATACAATCAACATATTTTGTGAACAGACAAGAATAGTGTGGAGCACATCATGCTTTAATTCACTTAGCACAAAATGTCCAGTAATTGCTCAGTGTGGGGCTGTAATGTCACATGTCAACCTGGTAACACTTTTATTGTTGTAAAAAGTACAACATGTGGTTATGTGGTTTCAGAACTGAGAAGATAATCAGCTACAGACTCAAGCTCAGTGGTGAGACTAATGGAGGGTTTAGCAATTATGAGGCTGGGTTAAAGCTGGCAACCAACCCAACATAAGCACATTTGTGGAAAACAAACAATGTAATCTATTACTAATTAGATTTAAAAAGTTTTATTGTCGGCTTTGGTCATGAAGTAGTAGTGAATCATGAGTGCATCAGGGAGCAGTATCCTTAATGCACTGTAATGTTCTTACATTGTGTATAATTGTGTACCTTTCCTTCTTTCTAGGTATTAGTGACGGTTTTGTTCTAACAGTGTCTGAACTGGAGTAGTTTGGACTTTAACCTGTCTGTACTAGCAGAGATAATTCTCTTAATGGAAACAAAACACTGTTGTACGTCATTATGGATAAGAGCATCTGTCAAATGCTGTAAATGTAAATGTATCCACCTGTAAAGAGGTTTTGTAATTGTTGTGACATGAAGTGAATGTGTTGTATGCCCATGTAGCTCCAGTGTAAAACCAAAGACTCAAACTTCAGACATTAAAAATGTCTTGACTAGTTCACCTATTCAGGTGAACTATGACTTTAATAATGCAGAGCCCACCTTTCAGACTCGGTCTTCAGAATTTTAACATGTTTTTTTCATCCTGGTGCTCTTTGAGCTGAAGAACCAGCGCTTTAGCGATCAATGCCGCGGTCCTGGACTGACAGGCAGCAGCTAATTGAATCAGACATGTTTTAAAAAAAAGCAGCTCGTGAAAGATCTCTGACAGGAGAGAGAGAGAGAGAGAAGGAAAGAGAGAGAGTGAAGGAGAGAGAGGGAGGGAGGGAGGGAGAGAGAGAGAGAAATAAAAGAGATAACAGGGGGCTGGGTGACAGATATACATTTATGCTTTAAACTTATTGCTCCAGAAACGTCAGCCAGAAGTCTACAGCACCGGTATAAGAGAGAACCTCAGTGGCTAGCTACGTAAAAAGTGACAGGGACTATTACACCAATAAAAATACTGACTAGCCTGTAATTTTCTGTCATAGGTTGTTATTTTTTGCCTTCTTTACATTTGTAAAAAAATTCTCTCAAGCATTAATAAATTGTTTTTTAACTCCTAAATTGTGCTGATACTAGCATGGTGCTAGCATATTGCTTTGAAGTTCCTTTATGAACTTGCAACATCTGAATAAATGACAGATTGTACTGATAGCTATCCATACTAACAACAAAATTAGCATATTTGTAAAAGTTATGTTTAGCATTAACTTGTATGGCATAATTTGGTACTCACTGAGTGTGTAATTTGACATTACAGTTTCACACATTTTTGCTGCAAGTGCTTTAAACCAATAACTCCAGGAGAATCAAGGAAAAGGCCTCCGTGTGTGTGTTTGTGTTCCTTTTAAAGGAGCATTTGACTGCAATGCAGGAACGTGAGCATGTGAACATGCTTAGGACTTAGACTTGCCCTCTTTTTTTGAAGCAATGTTACCTGCAGCTGAAAACAGATGCTCTGATGGCATGGATGTAGCTGGAATACACAGCAGAGACCTTGCCAGTTCTGCCAGTGTTGGATAGCGCGCTGCATTCTTTTCCTATTGCCGTTTTCTTCTCGCACGTTGTCATTCTTGTCCCTCGTCGCTTCCATATTCCCACTTCTTAACTAAAAATCTCCGCGCCGTCTCCTCCTTCCTGTGCGTGGGTGACGTAAACATGTTGTGCCACATTAAAAGTCGTCAGTGCGAAATACCATGCTCTGAGTTTTAAAATTAAATAAACAGTTACTCGAGGCACAGAAAATTACTCTATCATTTTTTTGTAATCGAGTAACTCGAAATACTCGAGTAATCGTTTCACCCCTAATTATTACACAGCATCATTTGTTGATGCCAATTTGATTACACGTGCTTTGTAGCTCCCTCATTTTGCCTTGTTCTTTGTCAGTCATTAAGTCTTCCTTAATGTTCATACTGGTGGTTCCCATACATATGTTTCTCTGCTAGAGACAGCTTCATCTTTCTTTTGTTCTTATAGTCACAGTGTTTTGTTTAGTTTTTTTTTTTTTTATCAATAAATCACTTGGATCTCACCACTGCATCCTGACTCCTCATTTACCCTCTAATGTTACAGCATAAAAGATTCTCAGTCTTCTTCTCTTTCCAAAAAGCTCCCTTTTTCACAAAAAATATCTTTCCAGTATTTTAATTTCCAATTAAATAGTGTTTTTTTCTTTTCTTTTTTTTAAAGACAACTTTAAACGTTCATACTTTGATCCGAGGCTTGTTTTTGTTGATGAATGAAACATGTTTCTGAATTAGCAGCGCTAACTGGATGCGGGTGCTTCTGGTCCCAAGAGACGCTAGCTGCTGCATTTAGTGCTAATGAATTTGTGAGAGTCTTAATGAGGCGAGATTAGCTTTGATTCTTGAGGGGCTGCGGCACAGTTGAAGTTGTTCTCCTGAACATTCATCACGCCATTCCACAGTGGTGTTTGTGCGGGTGTTAATGACACAGGGTCACCGGAACACGAAGAGAGTTTTTCAGCTCATTTTTAGAGCAGTTCCTTCAGGGCAGCATTCGCTGTGCATTTAGATCTGTGTCTCACGAGAAAATGAGCTTATTTATGCATTAGCTTAGCATGCATGGGCCGTTCTTTTGTCCTGAAGTAAGTTAGGCCTGTTGAGTGCAGTCCTACTGCCATGTATAGTCATAATATCACCTACAACTGCTCGTGTGCAAACAAAGGCAATTTATACACTAAATCCCTTCTTTCTTCTTTAATTTGGGTGTAGCAGTCTGGAAAATCAACATAATCAGTGTGATGATGAAGCAAAGCTAAACAAGGATCATTACTAAGGGTGTGTATCTGCCCAATAAATGACGATCCGATATGTATCTCAATTCATGTGGTACGATACAATTCGGAAACTATTTATTTTAAGTTGGACCGATTCGATACGGTTCAATATAATCGGGTAGGAAATAAAACAAGTTACTTGTTTAAAATAGATAATTTACATTATGATTCAACATAAGTTACTAAAAATGTGTTTTTGCTTGCTTTCAGATAGATGAATGAAATACTAGAGATCTAGTAAAGTTGTATTTGACGTGAATTCAGAATCAGTAAAATACTGTCGCGTTGGGATGTGGTACTGGGGAGAGAGAGCGTGCAGCAGAAGCATATGTGACCCCGCCAGGGAAAACCAGGCCAACGTTACTGGGCAACTTATTGAGATATCGTGTCAATATCGTGTCACTCACATTAGCGACAAAACTTAGCCACTCAGTATTATTGCTGTAAATGAAAGATAATAGTCTCAGATATCTATTGTAGTACATATTTTGATCAAAAACAAAAGTTAAATTCACAAAAAAGTTGTTTGAAAAAAAAAAAAGTGGAAAAAAAAGAATGACTTTGACCTGGTTTTCCCTGGCGGGATCACATATCAGTAAAACAAAACCAATTGACAGCTCATGAATCGGGCCATCGGCCGGTTCACTTTACAAATAGACCGATTCAGGGGTCCATGTACCGATGCATTCACATCGTTTAAGTCAAAATCGGTCTTCCGATTCAAATCGGTTATTTTTTACACCCCCTAATCATTACCAATGAAAATCGCTCCATTCTGTATTCCTATATGCACCAACTGTATATTTTTCTAAATTGTATAAAATTCTAAATTTTTGATGTGTAATAGTTCTTGCAAATAAGTTTGGAGTCACTTATTAAATTACATACTTTCCATCACAACATTTCTGATGATTTTAGAATTGTTGTCATCTGCCACAACTTGTTGAGAGTGAGCGTAGTACAGCAGTTTACTGGGACAAAGGACATATTAAGTAAATGTTCTTTGAGCTAGTTTTAGTGGAATAGCATTTATTTTAGTAATAATGAATTACAGAACTGTTTCTTTTTCAAAGAAATACTCTAATTGGAAAATAATTGTGCATATCTCCTGTTCTAGTGACTATTAGTGTTTATTGAGGTTATTTATAGATCTCCTATCCTAGTAATTTATGATGGTTATGGATGCTATTTATGTACTATAATGTTGAGTGATTAATCCTAGCGATTAAGCGATTAATCCTAGAGTTTATTAAGTTTAATAAAAGTAAAAATATCCAATATTCTACTGTGTTTATTATGATCTTATGCCCCATTATATGATGTACAGAATATGTGCTAAACTTCCAGTAGACAGGAATAAGCTGTACTAAAGCCTATAAGATCACTGTCAACAACTTATAGGAGACATCAAATCTGAACTAAAAAAGTAGTGACACTTTTCTTCTTCTGTAACCCTCCTGCCAGATCCTCGACCCTGGTGCTGTCTCTGTCCACATGCCCTGTCTGTTTACGTTTATCATGTGCCGTCTTGTCACCACATGCTTGTGTTTACATCTTCTACATGTCTTTATCATGTCTCTACTTCCAGTTATGTAGAGTTTCCAATCATGTCATTGTACAGCCCTGCCGTTTCATCATCTGTCCTAATTACGTTGCTATTTAGCTTCCTCGTGTCATTGTCCTTCATTAGGTCCATGTATTGTCTTCATGCCTCTTGTAATGTCTTCAAGTCATAGTATGTTTGTCTTAGTCGCATCATAGCCACAGTATTTGTTTTGCTTCATAGCCACAGTTCTTACATTTTGTAATAAAGCCTTGTTTCTGGATCCCTGCTGCATCTGTCTCCTGGCCTCAGTCACTCTCACAACTTCACACTTCTGGAGCAGCAGCATTTGTGGCTTTTTCATTCTCCAAATGGTTTGGAAAAAGAAAGAAAGAGAAAGAAAGAAAAAAAACTTGTGATGGAAAATTATTTTTCAAAAAGCTGCATTTTGTCCATCCAAATGAAAACACAATCCATCCCGGAGAGCGTTTCTGAAAACCTTTGTTTCAGTGATGAAAACACAGTTTCAGTGTGGAATACAAAACAAGTGTGGACAGGACCTGGGTATTGTATGCCCGAAATTTCAACTGGATTATACATAAATATACTGAATTGTAAACATAAAATATGAATACAGTATGTACTGAAATAGGCAAATAAGGTAGTATTGCACCTTTATTATTAAACAGCTACAAACCTACAGGTATTTAGCTACAGTATTTAAATACAATTTCATGATCAATTACATTGTTACAGAGTTAAGCAATTAAGTTATTAAATCATAATAAATTCAGTGTTATTTTACAGTGTTTTATGTAAAGACTGTGTTAGAAACCATACAGTTGTATCTGTAATAATGACTCGTTTAGTTGTAAATAACAGTATTGTCCAATTATCTGGTAATCTGGACCAAACTGACTGTTGTAATATCATCAGTAGCTGCTTCTGTAATGTAATACAGATTTATAATTACCATAGTCTGCCTGACCATCAGTCCAATCAATTCTGATAATCAGTCTCATTATCCAGTTTAACCCAATCAAATTATGCCAATTATTGACCAATCAGCAGGGCTACATGAGCATATTCAAAGTAACTACAGGGTGGGCCATTTATATGGATACATCTTAATAAAATGGGAATGGTTGGTGATATTAACTTCCTGTTTGTGGCACATTAGTATATGGGAAAGGGGAAACTTTTCAAGACGGGTTGTGACCATGGTGGCCATTTTGAAGTTGGCCATTTTGGATCCAACTTTAGTTTTTTCAATGGGAAGACGGTCATGTGACACATCAAACTTATTGGGAATTGCACAAGAAAAACAATGGTGTGCTTGGTTTTAATATAACTTTATTCTTTCTTGAGTTATATACAAGTTTCTGACCACTTATAAAATGTGTTCAAAGTGCTGCCCATTGTGTTGGATTGTCAATGCAACCCTGTTCTCCCACTCTTCACACACTGACAGGAAACTAGATTGGTCATTGTGGGCCAGTTGAATGGCCCCCAAGGTCTCCCGATCTGACGCCCTTAGGCTTTTATCTTTGGGGTCATCTGAAGGCAGTTGTCTATGCTGTGAAAATACGAGATGTGCAGCACCTGAAACTACGGATACTGGAAGCCTGTGCTAGCATTTCTCCTGTGGTGTTGCTATCAGGGTGTGAAGAGTGGGAGAAGAAGGTTGCATTAACAATTGAACACAATGGGCAGCACTTTGAACACATTTTATAAGTGGTCAGAAACTTGTAAATAACTCATGAAAGAAAGTTAAAACCAAGCACACCATTGTTTTTCTTGTGAAATTCCCAATAAGTTTGATGTGTCACATGACCCTCTTCCCATTGAAAAAACTAAAGTTGGCCAACTTCAAAATGGCTGCCATGGTCACCACCCATCTTGAAAAGTTTTCCCCCTCCCATATACTAATGTGCCACAAACAGGAAGTTAATATCACCAACCATTCCCATTTTATTAAGGTGTATCCATATAAATGGCCCACCCTGTATTACCTGAAAATACAACAAACAAACATATATGTTTTATTTACATATTATCGGCAGGTATATTCAGTCAGGGGCTTTGAAAAGCTTCAAGAGGCACTTTGTAAAAAGCTTTGAGGAGCCTCATGTTGAGTTTTATGAAGAGCTTTGATGAGCTTCAACTTTAGATTTGTGATGTTTTGTGGAACTTCATGAAAATGTTCATGCTGTGCTTTGTGAAGAGCTTTTAGGATCTTCATTTTGAGCTTCACTTTCAAATTGATTCATGATTAGATTCATGATTATCAATCTTCACTGTGTGTTGTGATGGACAGTGTGGTCAGTCTGATGATGGGTCAATCTGGTAATGGATCTACTTGCCGATGATCAGTTTAATGGACAGTGTCAATCTGATGGTGGGTGTTGTGGTCTCTTTAGCAATGCACAGTTTGATCAGTCTGATGATGGATAGTGTGGTCAGTCTGGTGATATATAGTACTGTATGATCACTCTGAGGTTGCATAATGCTGTCAGTCTGATGATGGACAGTCTGACCAGCTATGTCCCATGTGGGCAGTAGTCAACATAACCAGTCTTGTGACTGGAAAGTTGCCAGTTTGATCCCATTATCCAGACCCAACTGAAGTGCCCTTGAGCAGTTCACCTAATCCACAATGCTCTCTGGGCCCCATGCATAGTTCTGCCCACTGTCCCAGGCAAGATAGCTCACTACCCTCTAATTCACTAGTGTATGTGTGTTTCACTATGCAGGTTGGTTAAATGCTGAGGTAACACATTGGTTAATGTGTCACTTTCACTCTTTCACTTTTCACTGTCAGTGTGGTCACTCTGGTGATGGGCAGTATGGCTAGTCTGATGATGAACAGTGTGGTCTGTCTTGATGGTGATGGATAGTTTGCTCAATCTGATGGTGAACAGTGTGATAAGCCTGTTGATAAAGTGTGGTCAGTCTGGTGGTGCACAATATGGTTACTGTAGTGATGGATAGTATAATCAGTTTGGACAGTGTGGTTTAAAGATTAATACTATGATCAGCATTGATGGTGAAGGGCAGTGTGATACAGAGTGATGTGTTTATATGTATTGTACTGTGGTTATACTTACATTGCTGTGTTTATACAGGGAGTGCTGTGTTTATACAGCGAGTGCTTAAAGAATTAATTACATTACATTATATTACATTACATTGCATTTAGCGGACGCTTTTATCCAAAGCGACTTACAATAGTGGGAAAGTACAAATGCGAAAAATACTAGAGTTGTACTAATTAGAAATTTGGTGTGACAGGTTTGACTAATATGATAGGTAGTGATGTCATTGGTATAACACGTGGTGGTCTGACTGGTGTGAAATAGTTGTCCGAATAGTGTGACAAGTGGTAGTCTAACTCGTTTGATAGGTAGTGGTAGTTCTGTCTGGTGTGACAAGTAGTAGTCTG
>BRDA01010276.1:5281-16820 GCA_036984385.1 Crenuchus spilurus
GTGAGTCTCGCGATCTGAGGAAAAAATTCACAGACAACCAACATATAGTATTTCAAATTAAAATTTCGGAGAGGAGCAAAAGAAAAATTAGATTAATTACATAACCTAATAAGTAAATAAACTTATCCGAACTTGTCATACGGTAGTCTCGATCACCATAACCGTTCATTTAAAGTGAGGAAATAAACGTTTATTTATATTATGTGTCCAAACATTTCGTACAATTTTAAAACTGATTATGTTGATTTCACACTTTTCTTGTTATTTTAATTTGATCGGTCAATATAAACTTACATGTATAACAAACTCCCCAATTTCCGTATAATGATTAGATGTGTTTTTAATCATTTTTATTAGTGATTATATTAAATTCTGCTAAAAGATAACCCAAAATATTACATACTGTGCCTTTAACCCCTCAAACAATATGTACATTCAAATATAACTGGCTAGTTTAATTTTATTGTTCTTTTCACACTTTAGTTGTATTAGTCAAAATTTTAACATGCTTTACAAACCTGTGTATTATATTTATTTGCAAATAAAGGAGTGAAATTTACTTGCCAATACCACTAGCTCTGATGGCATACTGTTCAAGCCTATTCAAATAAATGAATAATCCAATACATTAATTAGATTAAAAAGAAAACGAGGAGAGGCTTTAAAATTAAACTTTATGATATACAACCAACAGACACTTAAAAAAGGAGTCTAGCGCTCTGAGTGGAGTTTTTCTCCCCAGTAAGAAAGCATTTTCCTTTATAAAGACTTTGGTACTCTATTTTGTCTTTGTGGTTAAACAACTGAATTAGTAACAGTGTCATAAGGAGTACATCGTCATTATTCAATCAAAGATTTTTACATTAAAGCACTAAGTTACTAAACAGTGATTAAGTCACCTAAGCAGTTATTATTGGACAATAGTATTGGACATTACTGGACAAGTAAGTAAGCTAACTGACCTAACGAGCTGAGCTAGCTTCAGTAGTTTGTACATTTCACCTGAAAACAGCTTATTACAAGCAAAATATAATGCTGCAATTTAAACACTGGGAAAAATGGACATTCACTGATAATGATACATTTTCTGCTGCCTTCAAATTCGGCCAAAATAAGAACACTAACTTATACTAACACTAACATGTGCAGAATGAGAAAAGCCATGTAATTTGCCTTCTGGAAAAGACATCTTGATGGCAGTATATGTCTCTCCAATAAGCCTCTGCATTAATGCCACGTTTGCACATACTGTATGCTGAGACATAAATTGTTTCCCCAAAAACAGACTGGACATTTCCACTGTCTTTTGATCTCAGGAGGCTTCAGGAACTGCCTGAGGGCTGAATGGTCACACAGATTCAGCAGCAGTTTCCATCTTTGGCTGGGATTTGGCTGAGATTACCTCTGACTCCCTGAATCTTTTCATTATATTATGAACTGTAGATGGTGAAAAACCTAAATTGTTGTCACTTTTGATTAGAAAAATTGTTTTTGAACTGTACTGACAATTCTCCTACAGAGTTTAACACAAAGTGGTGAATCACAACCCATCGTTGCTTGCAAAGGCCAAGCCTTTGGTGGATACTTCTTTTATACTCAATCTCGATGATATTACCTGTTACCAGTAAAACTGCTAATTGTGGAACCTTGCAGAACAGTGCTGCCTTATTTTTCATCTGTCCCAGGTGTTTTGAGTGTGATGCATTTTTTTTTAAATCTCCCAACTCCAAATGGGGTTTGTACTTAAAAATGCTTCAATATAATATTTTGGCAAAAATAACACATACACAATTTTGTACATACCCTAGATCAGGGCCTGAATTTCAGTGCTAAAATTATTATTAAGGCTAAAATTGCGGGAATGGAAGAAATAGTGCGCAATTCCTGCAATTTTAGCCTTAATAATGCGGGACACTCCCACACAATTACAGCGAAAACGTTCAGCAAAACATTAGCTCGGTTTGGATTGTGAAACGGATGGATGGTCGGGCGGACCAACTTCCATACTGGACGCTGCACTCTTCCTCCGTCTACAGAGCTATGAGAACCTTCTGCTTTAGAGGCGTTTCTCTCAGTCAACTTTCAGAACCAACACAGTTACTGATAAGAACGTTTGGAACGCAAACATGGAGCGCTGGCTAAAATGCAAATCTCCATCGTCTGAAATTGAACCCGCTCAGAAAATAGCACCGGTGTTGTGCAGAATTCTGATTCCCCGCTAGAATCCGATGACCCTTCGCGTGCACGCGCGTCACACAGCCAGAGTTGCCAGGTCCAACAAAAATATTGTCTGAATAAAGTCAGTCTAAAACCCACCCTTCAGAAGCTTAAACTAGCCCAAAATATGTCTGTCACATGTTTGAAGCAAATGGCAAAACAACTATGTGTACGACTTAGTATTTTGTTTATTATCAGTCATTAATATGGTAACATTAGTGTTTATTAGTTCTTTAATTAAAAGTTAACCTTAAGTTTTATATCCAGTCAAGAACATTTAATAGTAACATAATTAGCAATAATAAAAAAAAAAGGAACTGACTTTTTTATTTCACATTTGCAGTATTTGCAATATGCCCTTTTCTCATCATTAGGAACACTTTTAATCCATTACATCAAACCTTTTTCTTTTTCCCAATTCCCGATGCAATACCCGTAGTTCCCCTATTTACCTGGCATTTTAGCTAGCGACTGTTTTCTGTTCATCTTCTGTGTGTCTGTGTCTCTTTCTCTCTCTCTCTCCCCCACTTGATTTGTTTATAACTCTGCTCTGGGTCAGAGAACATTAAAATAGCGTAGAATGTCATTATTTCTTCTGAAAAGATGCAAATCACTGAATTTAGACCAATAACACGAGATGATATTAGGAGCTGTAGCAGAATCTCGGGGGGTTGGAGAGTATGATTTCGGCAATCCTAACATAACACTTGCCAAAATTACACTCCCCTCTTATCTTTGGACTATAAGGCCTGATAAGCATGAAACTGATTTTGGTGTCTTGTCTAAGTGTGTAGAAGTTACCATTAAAAGCATTTTATTGTAGCTTCTTCATAGGGGATTTTCTGGGGGGGTATCAGCACGGACTGTTGTGTCGTTAACAAAACTAATCCGGTGATGTTAACAAAACTAATCCTCAGGATTCACAGACAGGTGATGGTACCAAACTAAAGCAGCAGTCTAAAGATAAGTTTCAGGCCATTTGGCCAAGAATATATCCTTGGCTCGAACTTAATAGCAGTAAAATGAGCTGTTTGATTTGTAAAATGTACGGTGCTGCGCCTTTTACCAGCCAATGCTACAAAACATCGACTTTAAGTCGCCACTTGGCTAGTGTTTCTCATATAGCAGCACTGAAAAGAAAGCGCGAGGCTGATTCGGCTAAAAATGTGTATATATAGTTCAGCTAATATCTTAAGTTGAAGCACAGCAACAAAACTCTCAAAAGAACAAGGTAAGACCTATAGTTAAGCTCACCAGTAGTAATCCCCCCAAAAATGTAGAAATCCCCCTTATCTGACACATTTAAGGGGGGAATCCCCCCCCATTTTGAAAAATGAATTTCAGGCCCTGCCCTAGATGTATGCAGTCAGTCAAGGCACATTTTGCCTCTTTAGCCTATAACTCATTCACCTAAATAGCCCAGTCATGAAATACATCACAAAGACTTATTGTAACCCACTCAAACTGCATCCATCCCTTAATTATCCTCTCCGCTTAATCCTGATCAGGGTTGTGGTGCATCCCCTACCCCCTGACTGAGCGCAGGACAGGGCATTACCTTAAACTGAATCTAGAATTAAGTTCTCACATACATTTGTAGTGGCTTAGGACACTTAAAATAAACTGTACAAGTTAGCTCTAGTGTTTGTAAGCAATGTTAGTCTAAAATAAGAAAAAGCTAAATTTGTACTTCAAACCTGTCTTGGCTTATTGAGCAAATCTGAGTAAAGTGTGAAATTGTGTGTTGTGGAATTTCTTTAATTTTCAACCACAGGTTAATGAAGTACTATATTTGTCAGTGTATTACATACCTCATCCAGGTCTGAGGAGTAAGGTGCGGGATCCCATAAGATTAGCACACCTGTTTTGTATCGAGGATCATTGAGAAACTCACCAGAGAGTGCAACCTTAACAGCATACAAAGAAACCTCTACTTTAAAGGATTCGCTGATTATAACAGTGCACAAATGCAAATTTATTTAAAGTGTCTTTAGACTAGAACTGGAGCTGTGAAGCTAAAGTAGTTAACAGAAACTAAAAGTCACCCAAATCATTTATGTAAATATTTGCTACAGATGTCTCTCAGCCCACTCAAACTGCATCCAGGTCTTATTCACTCAGATAATTTGATGGATTAAAATATAGTATGATAGGAGTCAATTGTTCAGCATTTAAAGCCATTGTTCCTGTTTTGTTTCACCATTTGTGTAATAAACCTGTTTGTTTGGAACCTGGTGCTTCTTTATTCCTCGTGTCTTTACCCCTGCCAATCTTACACTACCACAAAAAACAAATATCTGTTTTTCTTGAATGGAGTGTATTTCTTTTTCTGTTAAGTTTGCATTTAAGTTCAAATTTGGAATAATTTTCTTGTCCTATACCATCTTTGAAAAGGACCATTACTGGAGTGGTACCCTGAATGTTCATCTTCCGTACCTTTAGAGAACAACTTTTTCCACATCTTATGTTTCTTGTGACCCAGCAGCTGCTGGTTGGGAACCTGTGTCCTAAATCACATCAACAAGTGTTTAGGTGACATAAATTAAGATTAGGATGCAATTTGAGTGGGGTGAGAGAAGCTTTTTGGCATAGAAGTAGCTTTAGCTAGCTTCAGAGTTTCAGTTTTATATTTAGGGCCATACCAAATTCATGAAAATCCATTAAATGAGCCTTTTCCTCATTTGTTATATTCGTGTTGAAATATAAGACCTTTTTTTGTAAAATCTGGAATATTTGAGAGTATGTCCAATCCTCAAAACAAATGTAAAAGTTTTTACTTTGTAATTTCAACTAACCTGTGAATTGATGATGCGTATGGTGGTTTTTGTGCCTACATCCTTTTCAAATCCTATTGTTGGTGCTGCATTAAATCGAAGCACAGAATCATGGGAGTCTAACAGAAGAGAAATTTGGTTAAGAGTATGTTTGCTTGTTTGACACAAAATAATAATTTACAGCTGTAACACCACCCGTCCTGATTCCAAATAGTCTCTCTATCAAAAAAATGCACATATTTCATTTATGTAACTGATTACCCAAGACACATTTGGTGTCTTTATTTTGCTTCTTTTGTTTACACACTGCAAAAAAAAAAGTGTTAAAAAATAAGAAAAAAAACTAAACAAGAAAAAGAATAGTGAATCAAGCAAAATTATCTGCCAGTATAGTGAGAAAATTTAGCTTGTTAAGATTTCTTGAAATAAGTAAAAAAATATAATATAAGGCATTATAACTTAAGCAAGACTCACTTGATCAAATATCTTAAAAATGATCCAGTTTCAGTTTCAGTTTCAACTTTATTTGTCATTTGCACTACATGTGTGCATTGAAATTCTTGTGGTGAGAGACATGGGAATAAAACTCTACAATAAAATCCATAAAATGGCTTTACATTTGAGGTATTTAGCAGTTGCCTTTATTCAGAGTGACAAGTGGGGGTTAGGTGCCTTGTTCAAGGGCACTTCAGTTATGACCTGCCCAGGGATTGAACCAGCAACCTTCGGGTCACAAGACCAGATCCCTACCACCAGGCCACAGCCTAGCTTTAATGCACTTTGCACTCAATATGGAGTTTATGCTACAAAAATACGTGTTAAAAATAAGAAAATAAATTAAGAAAATTGAAAAAGAATACTTGAATCAAGCTAAATTATCTGCCAATATAGTGAGAAAATTTAGCTTAAGATTTCTCAAAATAAAAAAAAATCTTAAACTATTTTGAACTCTCAAAAAGCAGTAAAAAATATCAGTATTATATATCAGTGTTATAACTAGATTTGAGCAAAACATACTTCATCAAATATGTTAAAAATGATCCATAAAATGCCAAAACTAGCATATTAATCTTGTTTTAAGCATTCTCATAAAAACTCTTTTTTTTTTAATGGGATGCGATCGAGCACCTAACTTTTGTGCTCATGCACTTAAAAAAAAAAGTTAGCCACAGCAGTGTAAAAAGTCAGTCTAGAGCCCTGGCTTCATTGAGGTTTGAGGTTAACAGTCTGACATTCTCTTTTCTGTGTGACTGTGAGTGTGTTATGATGCACATTTACATCCATTCAATAGCACAATACTATTTTTCTTTGCAGTGTGTTTTTTATTTTGGGCATTTATAGGGATGGCAGTAGGCTGTAGCAGGTGCAATGGTGAGTGTCTGGTTATTGTGTCGATAGATTACTTCTTTTTTTTTTTTTTTCAGTTCATAGGTAACGTCTGCCGACACAATTTCTAGCACAGCTGAATATAAAAAGAGTACATAGTATTGCTTCTTCCCCGAGTTACTTAAATTTGAAATGACAGTTTTTCTTGGCTCTTGATTTGGATTCATTCCATGTAAAACTAAAAATATGTAGTCTATCACATAAATATGCAGTCTTACCTATATCTTTTCCCAGTGAAGAACCTCTTAGAGCGCCTGCTGATGTTACCACAGCACAAGTATTTAGATTCCCCACTGTGGCTTGGAGGCTCTGTTTAGGTAACGAACTTTCCCAATCTGTGCCTGAGAAAGGCCCGTCGCCAGGCTTCACTGTGCTCAGATGTACTATGGTCTTCAGCTTGCACATCAGTTCTGTAAGTTTAGGGCTCTGATTCTTTTTGCCTCCTTGTGTAACACCAAATTTATTTTCCTTCTTGTACATCTTGATGGCATATTTAACAGCACTGGGGACAGTTGAAGAATTTAGTGCAAATGAGCATAACTTTCCATCATAAGTTTCCATGATGAAGAAGTATACATGTTTGGTCACAAAGACAATCAGAATTGATGTCAACACGATGGCTGTGTATTTCCTGAATTTAGCCATGGAAATGTCAGACTTGTTACTAATGGGGACTCCAGCTTGATGTTACTATTAGATCCATAGACATCTTCCCTTTACATCGACCTCTCATGGTCTGCAAACTGATGGTGCACATCCACAAGGCTGGACTGTAGTCACTAAAACACAATGCAAATAGATCAAGTAGCTGACTATGGGAGTCTAATTTAGACATCTTCTAAAAATACTGAAAGAAGAAGCACTGTCACATGATGGTGAACACTATCTCGATTTGATTCAAAAGCCCAAGAAAGGTCAAGAGGAAGTTCACTGCAGACAAAATAAATGTATGACATTTAGTTTAGCGTCATTATTTGGAATTAAGCAGACCATAATATACTCTGACTTTATTAACATGTAACACATCTCTAGAAACATGTTCTTAATAGTGATTTTGTAATTATACATGCATGGTAATAAAATCACTTGACTGCTTGAAGTTGAATACTTAATTTATGTCTAACTGCTAAGTTAGAGTTATCCTCCCCATTAGTTCCTGTGCAGTTACTTGCATACTGAGTGTGTCTTTCAACCTTTTTTTACTCACCATCTGTCTGCTCGCTATCCCAGTACAGGCTAATTTCACTTGGGTGTCTTATTGTAGCTTAGTTGCTGTAATAATGAACTAACCATGTGTGTTGGGTGTAGTTCTATAATGACCACTCCACACAGCACTATCAGCATTTAACAACACAGTTAATTTAACTACATTGACCTTATCTCATTGTCCTCATTGGTTCTAGCTAAAATAATTTGCATACAGAATGTGTCTTTCAAGCTTGTTTTACTCACATTCGGTGTTGTCTAATCCATTTAGGTTGTGACTGTTGTAATTAATGTTTAAGTGTTAAGTGAATTTTTGTATAATTTGTTTACATTTTCTGAGATCATATAATTTAGAGTTTGTTTATGTTGCACAATGTATGTAATTTCATTAAGTACTGTAGAACTTTTATTTTGAAGTTGGCTGTGTAGCGGAAGTTGTGTGCGAGCTCATTAAGCGGCTCTCGTGCTAAATTAGCAGCAAGCACAGTTCTGTCTGTGAAGAAAGTTAAGCTATGTGAAGTTATCAGCAGAAATAAGGAGCTGAAGACCTTTAAGATTATTCCTTTTGTAGCATGCAGCCAACGAGGTATGTTTTTGTATGTTTAATTTGATATGCTAATTGTACATGCTGTGCATGTCTTTATGTATAACTAATATATATATTATTTTATATTTATACCGTGTTTAGTTTTCACGGTGGATTTGGAGAAGTCTTCAAATAAACCAGTTGAAGAAAACCACTTGTGTTTGCCTGTGCTACGAGGGAGTTATATAGGTCATGATGGGAGTAACGGCTCTTTGGCTTCCTGAGAGTCTAATCATTATGTTTATGGAGTCAGGTCAGTGTTATCTGTGAAATGTGAACTACCACAGTGGTTGGCATATACATCACTACGAGACAGAGAGAGAGAGAGAGGCCGAGAGACCGACCGACCGACCGAGAGACCGTCCGTCCGTGTACATTCAGGCAGTTCGTTTTTCCGTTTTAAAGAAAAAACGAGAAAACCACTCGTTTTTTGTTTTTTTAACCAAAGCGAAAACAAAGCGAAAAATCGGATAACGAACCGTTTTCCGATTTCCCATTTTGTGCAGAAATTGGGAAATTGCGCTCATTTTCGATTTTGTTTTTCTTTTCATTGAAAAGAGTAGGGGTGTAACGATTCATCTACTACATCGATGTATCGATTTATATTCCTATGTTCCAACTACATCGATCTGTGCCCGGCAAGTTGGCCTTCCGGATGACATATATCGATCTGACATCCTTTTAAAAGGGAATTAATCGATTGTATCGATACTAGGAAATAGCGCATTGGTTTTAAGCATGGCATACTTTATATGGATGTGTGTGGTTTTTATTTTTTTTAAAAGCACTTAATGATAAAGACGTTAAATGTTACTCGATTCAGTCTGCCTGTCTGTGACGTCATCGCCACACGCCAGCAGACAACAAAGCACATGGCATGGCGAATGGTACAGAAGAAGCCGGCGAGCAAGAAATTATCAAGCCAACATTGCGGTCCAGTGTGTGGAAACACTTTGGCTTTTGCAAAAGTGGAGATGTTCTAAATAAGTCGCTCGCTGTTTGTAGGATATGTAAAGGTCAAGTAAAATACCACAGCAACACCACAAATCTCTCCAACCACCTACTAAGGCACCATGGGATTTCACACAACGCCGACCGTCCAGGGCAGGCACCTCTCGCAGCGTTTCTGCTGCAGCAGCAGCGCAAGGTAACATCAGCTCTGCAGAAGCCTCAGGCCTTGCCAGCATGTTTAGTCAAAAACTAAGTAGTTGGATACACTTGGTATTTTGTTAAATATTAGTGCACTGCTGTGTTTATTAAAATGAGAGTAGTAGCACGTTCAACCTTGCTCATTTAACCTGAAGGGATGTTTTGGTTGCACTTAATTTTTGATATTATTTTATTATTTTTATGTTGAAAAACAACAGCAAAAGTAGCAGGTAAACCTACTGTTAATTCAACCTGAAGAAATGTTGGTTGCACCTTTTGATATTAGTATTTTATTATTTTTATGTCGAAAAACAAAAGCAGAAGTAGCAGGTAAACCTATTGTTGAAATGTTAGTTGCACTTACTGTACTTTTATTCAATTTACTGAATATTGAAAATGAGAGCAGAAGAGGTTAACCTCCTGTTAATTCAACCTGAATTACCTGTTGGTTGCACTTTATTCAAATAAAATCTGAATGCATTTGCCATTAATTGTTGTTTACTTAATTTATTACTTATTCCCTTACAAGAAACAACAGGAATCTAGGAAACTTCACCTGCACTGTCCAGTATCCAGGTATTTATTTCACAGTCACACTGTTTGAATTTTTGGCTAAAAAGTTACTGAATCGATTTCAAGTCACTGAATCGTTTCGGATCGTATCGTTCTAAATGAAGCAATATCGTCCTTGAATCTTATCGGCAACCACGAATTGTAACACAAATCGAATCGTTGTTAAAATGAATTGTTACACCCCTAGAAAAGAGGCATGAACAGGTGTTACACCAAAATCTGTGACCGTCGACACGTGTGACCTTAGGAGGCGCTATTTCGGTATTTCTGTTCACATGCACGACGCGGTTTTAATTAATAATCACAGCGTTTGGAAAGCTTAGCGATCATCAACACTCGTATTAACATTTAATGTTCACGCAGATACTTAATTAAGTTCGTACAGATGAATATCTGTAAAAACGTACTCAGGCTGAGGTTTTAATGCACACAACTCCATAAAGCTCGTGAGTTAGTGAATAAAGACTGACGTGACTAACATTATATTCTGTAGTAACACCGCTCTGACCTCTCTCTCTCTCTCTCACACACACACACACACAGTACAAAGCATTAGGGAAGCATATGTGAACAATTAAAAAAAACATTAAGTGAATCTGCCCCCTAATCTTTTATCTGCTAATTAAATACAACATTTTATTTATGTAGTTATTGTAAACACAGGTAATTAGGCCTTTATCCAGAGGTTAGACTTCCTGACAGCTGTCTATCAAAATGTGACCCCGACCTCACTGTACTTCAGTAAATTAAAGTTCAAGGTCTTCTAAATCTTTACAGATTACTTACTTTCACTCATAGTTTTATGTCAATAAAGCATTTTTGACTACAGTGTACACTGAGGCTGTAATAGAGAGGTCACACATTCTGACAGCTGTCTATCAAAATATGTGACCTCAGTGTATTTCACTAAAATAAAACTAAAAGTCTTCTAAATCTTTACAGATTACTTAGTTTTACTCATATTTTTATGTCAATAAAGCACTTATGACTACAGTGTACACTGAGGCTGTAATAGATAGTAATATTTGGTCAATATTTTTTCTGAACATGTAATCAATCAATCAATCAATCCTATATAGCCCCACGATTGTGGAATAATCTTTCAGCTAGTGTTCGGGATGCAGACACAGTCTCTACTTTTAAATCGAGACTCAAAACCCACCTGTTCAATTTAGCTTTTTGTAATTAACCTCTCCTTTCCAGTTACTGTCGTTACAGGACTTCATGAACACAGGGAGTTGCGGAAATCTCAGACACTCAACGATATTGTGCCAACATGCTGGAGGTTGATGATGGCGATATGGATGGATACCTGTCTGGTCTGGTCTAATATCTGTTCTTTCTGGTTTTCTTCCTCCCAGCCAGCTCGACCGGATGCAATCTCAATGCAAATATTCACATATGTTTTCTACTGCACTCAACCTAATTGTTTCTGTTTGCTGTTTGTTTTCTTCTCTCTTTTCTGAGGAAATGACCACTGAAGGGATTTGATGGCTGAATTCTCCTGCAGTCCACAACAGACCACCAGTTCCATTACACCTACTGTGGTCAATTCCTTCTGCTCCGAGTTGGGTTTTCCTGAGGTTGACACCAGACCTGCTCCTCACTTACATTGGACTAAAGCTCTAATGCTACTGCATTTTAAATT
>BRDA01010278.1:1036-19239 GCA_036984385.1 Crenuchus spilurus
AAGTTTCGGTTCTCTATACTGAAAATAAGTCACAATACGTTCTGGCGTCTGTTCGTTCTGTTTCTTTAACTTGTCAAGATGTTCCTTAAACTTGTCCATCAACACCTCTTAGGGTTCGTCTTGGATGAACAGTAGTGACCTCTAAAGTTACGGTCTCAGCCTCTTTTACGTCGTCTTTCACTTCACGAACCCTTTATACCAGTACGATGTTCTTTACTGTCTCCAGTTCGTGACCATCTGAAGACACTACTTGTACCCAACAAGTAGTCGTTGTGTGTGCCTGTTGTGTAGACGGAAGAGTGTGTTGCTGATGAACAACCCATGTTCATCACAGAAGTCTACCAGTGCTTGACCTCTGTCATTTCTTGTAGCATGACCATATTTCCCAAGCACTTCACTTTCTGCTGCATTTTCTCCGACTCTGGCATTGAAATCTCCAGTGATGACAAGTAGGTTCTGCTTGGGATTCTCCACAACTACCTGTTCAAATTCCTTGTAGAACTGTTCAATTTCTTTGTCTTGCTTGTCTGCGGTCTTGCATAACACTGAATAAAAGTCATATCTCTTGGCTTTGAAGTAAATGTGGCTGATATGACTCTGCTGCTCACTGGATTGTAGGATTTTAGACATGTAGCAACTCTTCTGTGAATCCAGATAGCAACTCCATGATGTTCACGACCCTCTTTGCCTGAGAACAGCACTCTGTCCATCCTTTGTCTTGAAGTGTCCAGTGCCTGACCACTTGGTCTCAGACAATCCACAAATGCTGATGTTCAGTCTTTCCAAATTCACTACTAAGTATTGATAACTTACCAAGTGAGTTTAGACCCCTCACATTCCATTGTCCAATCTTGACACGGAGTCTGCTGTTTAGCTTCTCGTCATCTTCTTTTCTTGTTGTATTGCGCAATGCGACCTTTGATGAGCCAGTAGTACACGTCTCAATACCCACCCTGTCTCTCACAGTGGGTACCGCGGACCTTTTTATCCTGGGCGACGTCCGAGCCAGTATGGCATTTTTAGTTTTCGACTTCATTTTTGCTCTGTGGGATAAATAGACTGACTAAGCATCCCAATCTCTTGTCAGCCTTGCAGTCGACTCGATGTTATGCTAAGTTGCACCTAGCATACACCTCATCATGAAAAATCTACATCCAGTGTTACTAGCAGTAAAGCAACATAACATAAAGTTAAAAGAACCATGCTGCAGCTCACAGTTCCAGGTCCCGTTGGATGGGGAGTGTGATCGCTCTTTGTCTGGAACCTCCTCTTCGACCTTACCATCAAAGGTGGCCCTACCAGGAGCATAGCTCCAGATGGTATCGCTCTTAGATTCAAAGGTTCTCTCAAGCTTCTCCACCACGGCAAGGTATCGATCTCAGGAGAAGTTTTGTTTCATAACCCTCAGGATCTTTTAAAAAATGCAAAATGACTGTCTAAAAAAGTTGGAATGCTGTGTAAAATACAAATAAATTTCAATAAAAACAGAATACACTGGTTTTCAAATCCCAACTTTTTTGAGACATGTTGCTGTCATCAAGTTCTAAATGAGCTAATATTTTTACATCTGATATCTGATATGTGTTCTATGTTCTATTGTGAATAAAATATGGGTCTGTGAGATTTGCAAATCATTACATTCCGTCTTGAAATATATGTATTTACATTTTACATAGCGTGCCGACTATTTTTGGAATGATGGTTGTAAAATATTGTGAAAATGTTCATAATTTCACTCAAAAAGGTAAACTGTCATATATTTTATATTCATTACAGGTAAAGTGACATTTGAAGCCCTTTTTGTTTTAATGTTGATCAGTATGACTTATAGCTCATGAACATCAGAAATTCAGAATCGCAAATGATTAGAATAGTTCTAGTTTGAGTAAATTACTATTCAAACAGTATCAACATTAAAACAAAAAGGCTTCAAATATCCAACATTTAGTGTAATAAATCTAAAATATGTGTCATACACCCGCCTGGGCCTCACCCATCTCCCTGCGTTTTGCATCCGTTTTCACCCTCCTCATGTTCATTTGATGTCATAATGTTCACCCCCCCTGCAATGTCACATCATTGTGCCCTCGTTTTGTTCCAATCACTGCCCCGTTAAGTCTCCTCTGGTTGGCATTGTCCATGTTGTTCACTGTTTGTGTAGGTGAATGTATAGTATAAATACCTGTCGTTTGGATACCACAGCTTCCTTTCTTCTCCTCAAACCCCTTCAATGTCATAATATATAGCTTTTATTTACCTTTTTGATTTAAATTATGACCACAAATGAACTTTTTTCCTGATATTCTAGTTAAACATAGTTTAGTTTATTCTTATGTTTCTTTGTTTTCTTTTGTCTATAAAGGGCTTTTGGATATGCATGGCAGTATTCCCGCGATATTCAGTTTGACAATGTCTACATTACAACATACTTCAGACAGATTGACAAACGCAGAAGGAGAGCAGTAAGTTCTGCAATGTTTCCCTTGGCATTACCCTCAGAACTACTGTACTTTGTTTTTGTTCTCCAAGCTGACAATTACTGAATATTTCAGGGGAAAAGATTTCTGCTGCCCTTGAAGAAAGCTGAACAGACCAGTTTAATTGATCCCTGGAGTCTGAAGATCTATTCCAGTGAGCTCCAACTGGTGGTACAGTATTTAACTTTATTATACACTCTTAAAATAAAAATACTCCTAAATGGTTCTGGACTTGGATATACAGTTCTAAGAAAGAAAGCATTACATTATAGTGAGGATCTATGCAGAGTGCCACTTCCTAATTTAGTTCCTAATTTTATATTCATTACACACAAAATTAAATTTCAAGCCTATTTTTGTTTTACTGTTGATGAAGGATACTGTTTCTTATAAAAAGAGAAAAAAATATATCACTTTTATATTTCAAAGGCTCCAAAAAAATTTTTACCCTCTTCATGATTTTCTAGTTTTTGAAGATGCACTGGAACTTTAAAAAGCTACTTCACATTCAGACCAACTCTCAAAATGGTTCTTAAAAGTTTCCACTAAAAGCTTCAATTAAACCAAAAGTAATTTTCTATCACAGAGCTCAAAAGAACCCTTTCTGGCACATTTTCCCACAGTACAAGTGCTTTCTTTGTTAGTAGGTTTGAGATTGGAGAGGGTGTACATATGTACTAAAATGTTCTGTATAGACAGCAGGCCTGGTGCAGGTTGTTTCCCTGGCTCTGTTTGTATGTGTTCTCCTGAGCACTGATGCTGTTCTTTACCACATTTTCGACATAATCCGTAGACATACCTTCACAGAATATTCCCTTACAAGTGAGTATAGAATACTTGTGACTATGTATAATGTCTTTTATATGTTCATTAGTTAAAATAAGTCAAATGGTCTGAGTTTCTTATTGTCGTTGCTGTTTTTATAGGCAGTCATGACATAAGCATTGACATTGGTGGAGACTCCATGTTAGCTAAGCTCCTGCGGAAAACTGTTGGCGCTTTCAACACCTCCTCCAAGCTGGACATGCAATCTAGTAACCAGTGTAGGTGACTTACAGTCTTAAAAACAAAGAGCAAAAAGTCCTCAGAGCAGTGCCATAGCAAAATGACTTCTGTTCCTTTCAACTATGCATTTAAATGTTCTTTAGGAAACCCAAAGTCATGGTTCGAAACCTTTTTTTGCTCCTTTATTTTTAAAAGTGTACCTGCTGACTCACTGGCATGAACCCAAACCAGACACCCAGGCTGAGAGAATCCGTCTTACTTACAAATCAAAGCTTCCAGGAGTGTTCAAGGTCTCACCACATTTATAGTCGAAGCCCTGGCATACAGTCTTCAGCGCTCTCAAAATGACCTCTGCTGAGCTGGATTTACTTAATGAGCTGTTTGACTTGCTTCATGAGTGGTGAAGGGTCAGATGTAATCTGGTTACAGTCCATTCACAACATAGTCTGCAGCCAGGCTGTTCTATTTCTATTTGTATTTCTATGTAGCTATTGTATTTGACCGGGTGATAGTCGATATTTAACTCTATGCAAAAACAACCAACTTTAAGACAGTGAGGTTTGTCAGCTATAATGAATTGCACACAATAACTTGGCGTATCTGCTTCTTCAAATTAGGGCTTGAGCAGTACATACGTTTACTACTGAACTTATTGGTTATTGGGGGCAGTCGTGGCCTTCAGGAAGGCACCCAACCTTCAGGTGCCATGATTAGGGGTTGACCACTGCTTTGGGCATGTCTGCTCCCTGCCCTGTAGTGTGTGTGTGTGTGTGTGTGTGTGTGTGTGTGTTTCACTGCACAGATGGGTTAAATGCAGAGGTCAAATTCACATTGGTCAATGATTGTGCTTTCACTACATTGGCAAAAAAATAATTGATAATTAGTGATTTGTATTATATTGATACAAAACGATGCCTTATAAGAAAAATAATATAGTTAGAACTAGAACTAGCTATATATATATTCTCAGACTGCTAAAGTTTATTTTTAAATCTCTGCCTCAGTCTCCCTGCCTAATAACTACTAAGACTTAATATTTATTTCAGAAATATGACATCTGAGAACTGACAATATTTGGCAGTTCGTTCACAGTTGTTAAGTGACAGTCATATCAGTTAGTAAATAATAATGTTCTATTATCAATTATCTGCACGTTTAGATCTGTAAACTCAGTGTAAGTATCAGTTTCAGTGATGTGACTCTTCAGACCAGTGATCTGTAATAAGATAAGGTGAATATGGCCACTGAACCTGTCTCTGTCATGACGTGTTTAGTCTGGCAGTGGGTTTAAGCTGATCAAGGTCAATGGATGGGGCAGTTAAACCCCGAGGAGAGCTCAATTTGGCTTTTGTCCAACCAGGTCTGATACTAGGAGGACCAACAGCACATGGCTACACTGGCTGCTGAGAGGGCTATTTTTAAGCCAAGTCAATGTGGCAGCATTTTTATTTTGATTATTTTACATTAAATACATTAGCTCATTTTTAAGCTGTTCATTTATTTATACGTAATAATAAATTTGTGACAATCTACGTTGTGAAAACATGACTCTGTGTAGAATCCTGTGATTACTGTTGTCACTGGAGCTGGTTGTTTTCTGTGGGACCTCTATGGTTCATAAAGCTCCTTTTGTGTAAGGGATAACTTCTTCTTTGTGTTTGCAAAATGGAACAATTCAGAGGTTGTTATCCTGCTCATACCCCGGATGCTATGCATTTATGAATTTGTGTGTATTTATATTAATTTTCTTTGCAATGGAAAGGATATAGGTAGGTAAGCTAGCATTGTTTGCTAGGTTAGTATTTACTTCATATACCAGCCAGCCAATCAGAAAAGAGTATTTCTCATTTCTGCAGTACAATGAAACATACCCTTGTGTGTGTGTGTGTGTGTGTGTGTGTGTGTGTGTGTGTTGCAGTGTGCCTCCCACAGCCCCACGCTCTGAGCCAGGAAGACTACCTGTGGACTATAGGCCCACTGCTGCTAATGGGCCTCACGTGCCTACTACAAGTCTACACAAATCGCCTACGAAGGGTCATTACCACTTTCTACTTCCCTAAGGTACTACAGTGCATAACGTAATCCTGTTATTAGTGATAAGGCAGCTTTTCCAGAGCTGAAATACTTTTACTTCAGAAATTAAACTGTGCTTAAAGTGTATTTACAAAGTTTAATATATATCCTATGAAGTTTAATATACATCTAAAGCAACCTGATGTTACATATATTAAAATATATATGGAAATTAGGGCTGTGTGATATGTAGAATATCTGATACTGTAGATATTTGATACTCTTTGATTTGAATGTGCAGAAGACACTCATTAAAGCATTTACATATTAGCAAAATCTAAAGTGGTTTCTAAAGCATTGCTCCAAAGAATGTTTTATATTTATGAACATAGTCGCAGACACTGATTGAGAAACATCTGTGATCAAACTGCTTTTGATTTTATTAAACAATATTATGAAAGATAAAAGGGGCTAATTTGATAATATATGCTATTATAGTCAAATATCTTTCTGCTCTATCAAGTCCATATTGCAGCAACGATATATAGTCTGTTGTTAGTTTGGTACTAGATATATGGTACCTTTTAGTAAACGTCAAGTGCAATCACAGCAAAAAACATTTGGTTAGTAGAATGTGTTCTGAGTGTTACAAATGTTACACAATCAGTTCTTAGAATGATCGGTCACATTTTCTAGATGTTTCTAAAAAAATTATTTAACATTTGTAATATTCCAGTAATGTTGCTGCAATGTTAGAGAACCTCACTGACAGTAGGTTAAAATACTAACCCACACACAGAAAATGTTAAAAACTGATTTGAAACATGACTTTCAAGTGTTACCAGAAACAATAAATAAAGATCTTATTTGTTAGAGATCAGTGATATGAAGTAAACATGAGCTGACCTGTCTGTGCTGTACGTCCTCCATCTCAAATGAACTAACAACTCGTTCCTCTCTCCCGCTCAAATCAGATGACGTCATGATATTCAGAACTAATAAAAACAATCGCTGATGTTACTTCAAACGTTGCCGTAACCTTGTTTGTCATATTGTTCTGTGTGAAACATTCCAAAAACTTTTTCAGACGTCACTTTTTCAGAACAAAGCATTATTTCTGACTTACTTTCCTGGAACCTTTTAAAAACCTTGCTGACCATTGTTATAATGTTCTCTGTTGGTTGTGTAGTCTAATGGCAGAGGTTTTCTGTAATTCTGAATATAAACTGTAATGAACATTTAATGTAGTGACCCTGTCTCAGACATGTTTCCTTCCTGCTCCTCAAGGACTATTAAACCCTGTTACATGTTTTTTTTTTTAACTCAACTAGATGGTGAGTTTAATTCTTGAGATGTATTAACATGTTGGTAGTAAACAGAGAGTTGTAGGATGGAAACAGCAGGTGCAGGGGTGCTGGTCATTCATTAGAAAAGTCTTATCCATCGTCTCAGTAGAGCAGCTCAAATGACTCAGTGTGCTGCATGTGCAGTCTCTCCCTGCTAAGCCCTGCTCATGTTTAGTATTACATAATCAAACAGATGTAACACAATGAGATCACAGTGCTTAATCTACTACTGTATTACATGCAGTAAATTCACACACGCTAATACATAATAATAATAATAGTCCATAAACACTGTTTCACCTGAGCGCTCACAGTATTAGCTTTCATCATAAAGTACTAAATACTTTTCTATACAGTTTCATTGATCAGCCTGTTGGGTCATTTTGTTGGGTTGTTTGCCTGGGGCTGGGTAGTTTAGCCTTTGGGTTAGTTCTGTACTGGGAAACTGAAAAAGAAAAAAAGACTGGGTCATTTTACCCACTCACAGCATTTGAGGAAACTGGTCACAACAGAATGCTGACAGATATGTGTATGCAAAAATTTCTTAAACATGCACGTTTTTATGTCGTTTTAGTCTCAATCTGGGTGGAGTTTCCATGTTTTCCCCATGTATGCTGGGGTTTCCTCCAGGGTCTTTGCTTTCCTCCCACAGTCCAAATGCATGGTGGTCAGTTCATTTTCAGTTGGAGGTCAAGGTTTCTC
The DNA here is from genome assembly GCA_036984385.1 of Crenuchus spilurus. Classification (NCBI taxonomy): domain Eukaryota; kingdom Metazoa; phylum Chordata; class Actinopteri; order Characiformes; family Crenuchidae; genus Crenuchus; species Crenuchus spilurus. The sequence continues at coordinate 8,580 of BRDA01010278.1, forward strand.
TAAAATTGCCCTGGTGTGTGTGTGTGTGTCTGTTTGTCTCTCTGTGTGTGTGCATGCCCAGTGATAGATTGGCACCCTGTCCTGGGTTTGGCTAAGATAGGGTAATGCACTGCCCAGCACCCGATGAAGGGGTAAGGGACTCACTATGACCCTGACCAGGTTAAGAAAATGGTTGGATGCATATTTTTACTATGTACTCTAAAGTACATATAATGACTTATTTTAAGTAAAACATAAGACATATTTGCATGGTTGCCACATATGATGTTTGTGACAGGATTAGCATTAGCTTGCTAGCTACCTAAATATTTCCACTACTAACGTTAGAAGTTCACTAGTAAGTAAGCTTATTGTATTCTGTTGCCTTGAGTTTGTAGTTACATGTCAGCTAGATGTTTTTTTAAGTCGACTACATTTCACTCAAGCCAGGAATGTCCAAAGTTCAGCCCGTGGGCAATTGCGGCTGTTATCATTTTTTAAACGGCCCACAAGGTATTTTAGAAATAAAATGAATGTTGGCCCAATATTCCTAGTTTGAACACTGGGTGTAAAAACGATCTAAAACACTCATCTCCCTTCCTCCCCTAACGCTAAATGTTAACATTACATCTACATTACTGTTCCTGAGCTTCTGTGTAGACATGGCAGCTCCAACAAATGCTAGAGGGCTACGAGGTAGCTCAACTCCAGCATGGAGTTGCCAGGTTTGCAGTTTTTCTGCAGAATTGGGCTTTAAAAATGCAGTTGTGAGTAAATTCTAAATTGTCAGAGCTGGTAAGTTTGGTTTTTGGACTAATGTAAAAATGTACAATGACCAAATATAAAACTCTTATAGTACTACTATTTTTTTCCTTCTGGCCCCCAACAAGAAAAGTTTGGACACCCCTAACTTAAGCTGTGAAATCAATTAGATGGCTAATGTTACTTAGCTAACCTGAGTACATGTTGGCTTGGATGGTACTGATTTAAATAATGGATCACAATTTGGAGTTCTAGGTATTAACATTTTCAACCAAGCCTGGGTAGCCACTTTTCATTGTAGTTATTTTTACCCAATATTTCAGTACTTACCCACAATCTAGTCTGACAGTTAACCCATAAATAACACATGTCCATATTGGACCCAGTGCTGGATTGCCAATTTGATTCAAATTTGGTCATTTTTAACCCAGCAGTTTTTGAGTGTACAATAGTAGCCATGACTAACAATTGACATTAAAGAAATATTTTTATAGCATCTGAAATGTCATTTGTAGTACTTCCACATTACTGTATGTTTTCAGCTGCTGGCTTCTCTCCCAGTCAGTGCGTGTTTGAATCAGGATTTCCAGCTGGAGAATATTTATTATTGTGCAGCCTGTTGGTTTGCCTTTGTGCTCTTGGCACAGGAAGATTTGAGCAAACGTTAAAGGTCCCCCATATACAGCTAAATCACAATAAACATACTATGTTGCTCAAAATGACTTTCCCCTGTGCAGCTCTTATTTACTGATCTTTCTCACAGATCGCTTTTCTTTGTCATAGCCAGTTTTAGCAGTTTAGTTTTGCAAAAATTGAAGTTTTATTTTATATAATGTTGTTATTTACAACTTGAAAAGAATTTTATCTTCCTGGCAGCAAACGACCAACTGAGCTGACATTTGTTTTGGCTGAATAATCTTATTTTTTTTCCTCGATTGAACAATAACCCCATTGAGAAGGGACAGAACTGAAGTGAACGTAGTACTGAATGTAAATCTCTTGCATAATAAGAAAATGACTTGGCTATTAGCATCATTCACAGCACTGTAAGTGTTGGAAGTGTGCTTCACTGTGTATCACTGAGGCCGGAGAGTTTAATAGAAAATAAAGTGTAAGTACAGAACCATCTTGTGTGTGGTAGTAATAAGCCAGGCGGGTTTACAGTAATAGCATTAGACTCTCAGTATTCTGAGGGCCCGTGCGGCCGTGAGGAGGATTAGGGGCCCGAAACAGCTGCAGCATCAATAAGGCTATTATACAGCTCACTCTCATACACAGAGGGCCAGAGGGCAGATCATTGCTTTCACCAATACGCTATCATGTCCAAGCTCATAGCCAAAACAAGTAGACTCCAAGTAGAGTTCTTACTCAGCAGCAGAGATCAAACAAAGTTCACAAATCACTTTAGCAGCAATAAAACATGCATATTAGTTTCACAGAAGTCACTGAATAAAGCATCTTAAAATTAATAACTGAAGAATAAATCTTCAGAACTTAGTTATAAGCCTTCAGGATAAGAAGCTGTTATTAAATAATTGCTGAGAATTCTGTCTACATAACCCTGCAGTGCCTAAGAGCTTTGGAATAAGAGCACAAAGCAGAGAATTTGTAAAAGGAATAAATATGCAGCCTTATTCCTCAGTCTTCTGTCATTGGATGTTCGGTTTCATTTTAAATCATTTTGTTCTTTTTGTTCTGAACAGAGGGAGAAGAGACGGATTCTTTTCCTCTACAACCTGCAGATCCAGAGACGTATATCATTTGTGAACAGACAGTGTAAACGTTTGAGGAACCGGCGATTGCCACCAAACACAGTGTGTATTGTTTCAAAGTCTCCAGGGCCTAGTTCTGTAAATAAATTTTAAGAGATAATGGCCTGACAAATGTGAGATAGATGGGCAGACATACGGATAGTGGTGTCTGGCTTACAGAGCACGCTAGGGTGCCACCCACAATGGTGGAAATTTATTTTTTTTATTTTCATTTTAAAAATGCACATGTTTAAAATAATCAATATCTACATATTATAAGTCTGTATGTAGTAAACATGCACAATAACATGTAATATATCAAATATTTTGGGGGAAATCAGCTTCCTGGTTCATTCTCTTTCTTCTAAGGTGACAGAAATATCACCCAGTCAGAGAAGCAGAAGCCAATCACTGACCTGCTGAACAAGGTGCAACATAAATTTAGCCAATCAGCATCCTCAAATTTGTTGCCTTCATTTATGCCCCCCAGCAGAGTCAGTCAGTGGTGGAGTAGGAACATTTGATGTTATTGATGTAATACATGTGTGTATAAATGCTAATATTTAGTCTTAATAGTGTTTTTGCTCATGTTATTGTATATGTTAGTGAAGCAGACTCAGCTGGTAATCTAATGATACATACTGTACTTTCTATCTTTACACATTTACATGTAATGACAGTTTTCATTAACTATTAGTCTTTAATGACAATTAAACAGTTAATGACTTTTTCACAGAGCACTGCTATCCTGCAGTTTGTGTTCAGTAATATAGTTCAGTAATACTGGGATGGCTGTGGAAACTGACGTAGACCTACAATATTTTTCACCAGCTGCCACTGATAGTTGTAGGCAGAACTCTCTCTAATATTCTCTCTCTCTCTCTCTCTCTCTCTCTCTCTCTCTCTCTCTCTCTCTCTCTCTCTCTCTCTCTCTCTCTCTCTCTCTCTCTCTCTCTCTCTCTGTGTCTCTCTCTCTGTCTCAGGTGTGGTCTGTGGTATTATCTCCTCTGAAGTTGTTGGGCTGTGCTCTGTGTTGGTGCTGGGTGTGTGGAGAGTGTGTGAGACAGACTCGAGCTGTACTCTGTTGTGATCCTCACTGTTCTGCTCTCTACTGTCAGCACTGTTGGACTGATCTGAGGAGATGCTGTGTTTGCTCCATCCACACACACACTGGGACTGAGGACAGTTCCTCTGATACAGACATTTACTACATCAGCTGATTTTTTTTTCTGCAAGAAAAAACAAGCAATTTTAACATTTCTGCATAGAAAAAATCGTTTTGAATAAACAAGCATGTCACTTGACTTTGAATCATTTTTACCCAATTTACAAACGCATATCCATTCAAGTTACTGTAATTATAGCTTGTTTGTATTTTTAAATACTGGGTAAAAGTTTAGATTTAGTTTTTAGTTTTATTCCCTGGGATCTCACAATGTCTGTATAATTACACGATTTACATGCATAAAATACTTTTATTTAAAGAAATAATAGCAAAAGTCATTCATTTCATGCACTAAAATGCAATTTAAGTGCTTTACATAGAAAGAGACAGAAGAGAGACAGTAAAAGAAAAATGGAAAAAAGAAAATAAGAGAACAGAACAATTTCATACAGAATCTGTAAATAGCATATGAAAATTAAAACAAAATCATTAAAAAGACAGTACTAAAGTTATCTAAATAATTGCTCAGCAAAAAATAAAACAACTGGAATAAAATAAAAATTTTAATCAACAAATGCTCACAATTTAAAAAAAAGTATGTATGAAGTTTAAAGTATATTTTAAAGTAGAGTTCATCTTAATTTACCTTTGAGCATTTCATCTGCATTAACTAATTTGTAGACATTAAATTATTTGTATATACATACAGTATACAGTCATATCAGAATATTATGACCACTATTATGAGCACACTATTCAATTGTAGCAGAGTGCAAAACCATCATCATGGACAAAAGACTGATGTCCAGAAGGACATGATAATAGGAAAACAGGTAACATGGTGGTGGTAGTGTGGAGGCTAGCTATACAGTACTATATACTCTAATATTTTAAAATAAATTATACAATAGCTATATATATATATATATATATTGGTACAGCTACTATTTTACAATTTGTTTTCCTACAAGTTTGTACGTGTTTTTTTTTTTTAATTCTGACGTAAGTATTGTAATCAGATGAACTTCCGGTTTATCGCTCGGACAATGAAGGGTTAACACGCTGAAGGAAGTCCCGCCTCTCTGGGCGGGGCTTGAGCCCTCCATGTAAACATTCACTTCAGAGCTAAGGAGCTGAGCGGCCACAGCCGGGAGAACCAGGAGATTTCAGGGCTTAGAACCTGAGCAGAAGAACGCTGGAGCAAAGCTTTAACTCATGATGTTGAAACAGAGGATATGAAAGAGGCTTTAAATGAGACACGAGGAGACTGGGCCGAGATCTCTCGTTGAGATTTAAGTAAGAAGCTTCATTCAGATTTCTGCTCCTCTGTTAACGGTGATGGACTTTCAGTCCTGAAGCCCAGACTGAAGACTGATGGGAGGTTCTGGCTGTGTGGGAGTCCTGTGAGAAGTCAGACTAAAGTGATCCTTCAGCTGAGCTCTGGTGTGATATGAGACATAGAGGATGAGCACTGAGTGTCACCTGCTGAAGGTTTTTTGGAGAACCTTTCTCACTGTTCTGCTGCTTGAGGGCAATGCTCATCTTCTGGTGTTCACACACACTCTGCCTTTAAACACCAGCCATGATCTGCTGGAAGATGGCGAGACAACAACATCTGCACCTGTGGTAGAGCTGAGTACTGAGAGAAAAGACACACATGGACACAGTACCGAGATAACTCACTCAGGTAAGCTAGAGTTCTAATGAAGAACATCAGGATTCATGTCAGTCTTATTGTGCTTTCAAACCAAGCACAGCTTGATCCATAGTCTGCTAAACAGATATTCTATCTTCAAGAATGAGAATATCATGAAAAAGTTCATTTGTGTTCATCCATTCTTAACCTGGCCATGGTCATGGTGAGTCCTCAAACCCCTTCACTGGGCTTTCAACTTTTGTAGCCACAGTAAGGACACCAATCCATCCATCCACACTCAGACCAGGACAGTCTACAGTACCCAATTCACCTGAACGTGTTTTTGGACTGTGGGAGGAAACCCACACACACACACCACGAGAACATGGAAACTCCACCCAGATGGGGAACCCACGACCTCAATGCTGAGAGGCTAGAGTGCCAACCACCAATCCAATAATCCAAGTTTTTATATTCGTTACATGTCAAGTGACATTTTAAGCCTGTTTTAATGTTGAGATAATAACTTGTTCAAGCGCTAAATTAAACCTCGTCATAGTTTGAGATTCTGAATTTTAAGTCATACTCATCATCATGATTACTGACAAGGCCTTTAATGTCATTTAAAGAGTATTGAATATAAAATATAATCTCTCATATTAAATTATGAGCATATCTTTTTCATGATATTCTCATTGACATGCACTAGTGTACTACTAGAAGTTAGTCAATGAGGTGATATGTATTATTATTAAGTGTTATACTGCAGTACTACTCTTACAGAATTACTGTAGATCTTGGTAAAGGTGTAAGTGTGGACAGCTATGCTCATACAACACAAGTTCCATCCATACATTATCTACTCAATCCTGATCAGGGTCGTGGTGGGTCCCATACCCCCTCACTGGGCGCAGGGCTAAAACACAAGTTCAAGTGGTTAAATGACCCTCTGTAGGCTGGAAGTTGGACGGCGATTACTTTCCTACAAGTTAAATGAGAACAAGACTGAAGTCATGTTGTTTTGCTCAGTCAGACATATAAGTGCTGGCTTGCGGTGCTGGCTTGGTCTTGGCATTGTCTTTGCCACCTAACAGTTTCATAAGCAGATTAGTTTTGTAAGAAAAATGTTTTCATTCCAAATCAGAACTACCGTATTTGAAATGTAGTCTTTTCTCTCAGTTAAACACTTTTCAGTTCTCTCTTTGTGGGAATTAATCGTGTATTCCTCACCTTCAGGTGGTTCAGAAAGCTGCTTGTGAGGCTCCACCATGAGGGTCAGTATTACCCCTGTACTGACCTCTCAGCCCATTAGATTTATAATTGAATGCAAAGTTTTAAGGTGCTTGGCACTGTATATTTGAACCCTCTGTCACACTCAGAGATGATAAATACACTTTTCTGGCTGGCAGCTGTGTGTTAATTCTATATAACAGGCCAGGTGTACTTTCATTTTTAGATTATTTCTCATGTTTTCTTTGTGTATATACACAGAAATGTGTGTGTGTATTAGTGTGTGGCAACCAGAGTGTAAGCGGGATAGCGGCCTTTATATAACGTCCTTATAGCAAACTAATGAAATAGCCTCAGCCTCATAAAACAGCACACCTCTGTGGCTGGTGACCTTTTATAAAAGACTGAAGTATTCAAAATGCACCATGATCAGGGTTGAGGCCTGATGGAGAACCTCTCAGTTTCAGTATGAGACAGGATGTCACTTTCCATTGGTCCTGTCCCCCTTTTTAATGAATGTGCCTCTGAAGTGCATGAAACATATTATAGGTCTTTTTTTCTGTGTAACATTTGCTTTTTTCCTATTTATGCGATTGTTTAGATTGTACACCCTTTTATCTGTTGATTTTAAATGATTTTATAAAGTTGACTAGCTTGCTACACTATAATAACTAATATGGTGTTCAGTACCACAATGCTGATTAGGCGTTGATTTAGGAGGTATTGACCTGTTAGCCATTCTGACACTCATACTTGTGGCATTCAAACAGCTCCTATTATGCTTACTTTTATGCAGTTGGCACACACGCTTATACAGACTTACAATGTGGTAATAATCAATATTAAATGTAGACTATATCAAGTGTAGGCCACCACATCCTAACTCTCAGTGTCAGCTTGGAGAGCTTCAGTATGAATCTTGAATAGGAATGTCCTCATGTCAGCTCATGAGAGCAGTTACCATGAGCAGTTCACATCAGTCAATATAAGCAGCAAAAGCCCTATTCAGACTGCATTAAAATGACATGACATATCTTTTACTCTGGGTCCTCTGTGATTTTATTTATGTCCAGATGTGCCATGTCTGAGTCATGATTTTCCTTTATAAATCATTGGTTGTTCAGATCAGCAATTTCAGGTAAATATATCATACAGCAGATGAACACAGTGATATTTGAGAAGTGAAATGAAGTTTATAGGATTTACAGAAAGTGTGCAATAATTATTTAAACAAAACTAGGCAGGTGCATACTGTAAGTTTGGGCACCCTTGTCGTTTTATTGATTTGAATTAGTTTAGCATTAAGTATTGGAACACAAAATTTGTTTTGTAAGCTCATTGACCCTTGACCTACATACACAGGTGAATCCAATTATGAGAAATTGCAAGTTTTTCTCCTTTTTGCATCTTCTCTGAAGAGTGGCAACATAGGAGCCTCAAAACAACTCTCAAATGACCTGAAAACACTGTATCTGTTTGTTAGCAAACTCCGAGCACGTCTGATGATTTTATTCCTGTCTATAAGCAAATCATCTTACATTTGAAAATAATTATTTTTGTTTGCTGCTGCTCACCGTGTTTATTAAAAAAACCTTAACAAATCAGAAGCCAAAGAACAGAACATTTTAGATGAGCCATTAATTACTTTGTGGTTTGGATAGGAGATTTTCCACTACTACATTTTCAATAATACAGTTGCAAGAAAAACTATGTGAACCCTTTGGGATTACTTGGATTTCTGCATAATTTGGTCAGTAAATATGTTCTTAGATCTGTTCATTTAAGTTACATCAACAGACAAACACAGTCTGTTTAAACTAATACAAAAAAAAAGTTTTTATTGAACACAGCATGTAAATATTTACAGTGAAGGGTGGAAAAAGTATGTGAACTTTTAGGCTAATGACTTTTCCAAGAGCCAATTGGAGCCAGGAGTCAGTCAACCTGGAGCCAGTCTTTGAGGTGAGATTGGATGTGTTGGTTAAGGCTGCTATGTCCTATAAAGAACACACACCTGTTTTGAGTTTGCTGTTCTCAAGAAGCATTGCCTGATGTGAACCATGCACATAAAAGAGCTCTCAGAAGACATACGTTCAAGAATTGTTGACTTGACTAAGCTGGAATTGTTACAGGAGTATCTCTAAAAACCTTGATGTGTCCACGGTAACATAGACTGTCTACAAATGGAGTAAGTTCAGAACCGTTTCTACTCTCCCTAGATGTAGTCGCCTTGTAAAGATGACTGCAATAGCACAGCTCAGAATGCTCAATGATGTGAATAAGAATCCTGGAGTGTCAGCTAAAGACTTACAGAAATCTCTGGCACATGCTAACATTTTTGCTGACAAATCTACAATAAATAAAACATCTGCACCTGTGGGAGAGCTGAATACTGAGAGAAAAGACAACAACGACCCAAAACATACAAGTAAATCAACGACATACTGGCTTCAACAGAATAAAATACACCTTCTGGAGTGGCCCAGTCAGAGTCTTGACCTCAACCTGACCTCAACCCAATTGAGATGCTTTGGCATGACCTCAAGAGAGAGATTCAGACCAGACATCCCAAGAATATTGCTGAACTGAAGCAGTTTTGTGAAGAATGGTCCAAAATTCCTCCAGACCGTGCAGGTCTGATGTGTAACTACAGGAAATGTTTGGTTGACATTTTTCCACCCTGCACTTTGAATGTTTACATGTTTTGTTCAATAAAAACATGAAAACATATTGTGTGTGCGGTGTTAGTTTAAGCAGACTGTGTTTGCCTTTTGTTGTGATGTAGGTGAAGATCAGAACACATTTAATGACCAATTTATGCAAAAATCCAAGTAATCTCAAAGGATTCACAAACTTGAAACAAAAACACTGATTACAAGTTTACTAGTTTTAATGAGCAACATTTAATTAATTTTAGAAAGATTACAAATATATCACATAAAATAATCTATGGAAACGAGCAAGTATTGCTGTGTTCTGCTGAGTGCCGATTGGTTAGCGAGCAGCTGCTGAGTGCCGATTGGTTAGCGAGCGGCTGCTCTCATTGGCTGAGCAGAGCTAAGCTGCTGTTTTAAAGTAAACTGGCGTTTAGTGTAAAAACATGATGGCATTGCTGATTTGTTTTGTGGGACTTCCTCAGCAGCACTTTCCAACCAGGGCAACAAGTGAGTCATTGCTGTGAGGATTTGATTGCATTCAGCCACAAGAGTATTAATGAGATCAGGATGTTGGATGATCACTACCACCTCATTCCAGAAGTACTGGATGGATCAGAGAATACAGTTCACAGCATTGCTCAGGACTGTATACCCCTCTAGCCCACACCTGGCATTAAACATGGTGCCAATAGCTTTATGTTTAGTCCTATTCTATTGGCAGTAGTTATCTACAGGAATTAGACAAGCTGTGTGTACCTCTGTGTCACTTGAAGTAGTTGAATGCTTTCATTAGAAGGGGTGTCCACAAACATTTGGGCTTATAGTGTAATTCAGAGCTATTGTCACTATATTCAAGGATTCAGTGAGACTTTGTCATTCACATCACATGTTACACATGAGGCAGAATGAAATTGTATTTCCCTGGTCCCAGTTTCACCTCAAGGATCAAAGAAATAGAAAAACATTTGAAAAATCTAAGTAAAGATTAATATGGTGAGTGCAACATGAACATGGATAAAGTGAACGTATGTGGTTAAAGTGACTGATGTGGATAAAGTGACAGTGCAGTATAGAGTTGAGATAAGGTTTGAAAACATGTTTGTGTGAATTTATGACCTGGTCTTAACAGAGTATCTACATCATTTGCAATGCAGCCTGAAAGGAAACGAAACAGACAGCACAAGCACCTAGAAAGATGTACTTCCTTATTTATTCATTTCTGATTGGCAGACACATATTTAAAAAAGATACTGAGTCTCAGTCTGTGTCAAACGTTTGGGCTCATTGTGCAATTTTCATGACTGCTTACTTTTATTGCTGAAGAACATACATTTTTCTGTCCATTTTGAGGCACCCTGGGACATGGGTGTTATTCTACTGATTAGTAGTGTTTATTGAGGTTGTTTATAGACTAATATCTCCTATTCTAGTGATTAATAGTGTTTATTGAGGTTGTTTATAGACTAATATGTCCTATTCT
>BRDA01010278.1:19339-31839 GCA_036984385.1 Crenuchus spilurus
AGTGTTTATTGAGGCTGTTTATAGACTAATATCTCCTATTCTAGTGATTAATAGTGTTTATTGAGGCTGTTTATAGACTAATATCTCCTATTCTAATGATTAGTGTTTATTGAGGTGGTTTATGGACTAATATCTCCTCATATTCTGTATCCACAGTATTCCTACATCCCATGATGTTTTCCGTGAAATATGTGCTAAACTTGTGGTGTAGAGTAAACATCTGTACTAAAGTCTATAAACTGACTGTCAGTAACTTGTGAAAGACACTAAAACTGAGCTAAAAAGTGCTGACCCTGTCGTACCTCACACTATAGACGACTGAGTGTGTGGAGCAGTGTTTGTGTATTTAGTCACAAAACTATGAAAATTGTACAAAATAAAGTATGTGTTGACATATTCTCTGTGACCCCAAACCTTTGAGTGGTAGTGTGTGTAACCATTGATGTCGGGGAATTTCACGTATATTATAGTCCAGAGTAAATCTGAACAAATGCTGCAAAAGAGAATTGCCCTGTGTATCCCTTACTTATCCTCTTCTGACCCCTGTGCTTTCTCACAGATTGTCGTCTGTGACAGTCTCCCTGTGGACTGGAGTGTTAAGAGTGGTAATGAGAGGGATGAGCTCTATCTTGAGAATGTTTAGCTGACTTACACAAGAGGCAGATTAATGTACAGGAAGTGATAATGTTAATTATATTCCCGGAAGTCAGATAGTGTGTCTGTAGTGCATTAGCACTGTGTAATGCAGAACTGCATCAGTGCACTGTATACTATGTAGATGCTTAGAGTTTGATGTAATAATATTGCTTTTAAGCAGCAGATGTGGTGAAAAGTTGCCTGAAAAGACTCACAGCTGCCCATGATCTGGAAAAATGCCCGTCAGAGTGACTATCAACTGCTGTATTACAACAAGCATTATATACAGTTCATCTTGTTTACTTTAGGCTTAGAAAAGAGAGTAGTGACTGGATGCATTCATATGAATTATGAGATAACACTTCACTTCTCCAGTCTCATCACTACATAATTATTCATAGTTACAAAATCATAAATTGAGCATAAATTCATAGTTTTTGGAAATTGGAATAAAGAGCTAATCAGACGGAAAATGTTATAACAGTGGGAAGTTTAAGGCTCTATGATTGCTGCGTTGTAGTGATGATGATCATTTTAGACAATGTTCTGTGTAGAAGCAGAGCCAGGATGTAGAGACACTGGGGACTTAGCCTGTGTCAGTCAGTCTCGGATGAGATCCCATAGAGGCTAAATGTCAGGCCTGGGGAAAACCCAAGTAAATCACTGGAGGAGTGCCGTCCCAGCCAGTGTAAGTAGTCTGGGGGTACAGCACAAAAACTTTACTTTCACTTTCAACAAACAGTTGGGACTTGCTCACCCCTAACAACGCCCCTGGTTCTGTCACATCCAGGTAGTGTCCAGACAACAAGTAGTTTTGAACGCAATGACTTCGGTTTACTTCCGTCAATGAATTCATCTCTATTTGTTTTTTATATCTCTCTTTATTTTAACATAACCTACATCTCTTTTTGCAGTAGCAGGTCCTGGCAGTGGACTTAAGCCTTTGGAGAGGACAAGGCCTTTTGCTATTGTGGACGGACACAAGAGAAACTTGAGTGATGTTTTACAGGTAAGAGACCTTGGACATTTCATATTCATGAGATAACAACATGAATATAGTGAAACCATTACAGTGTTCACTAGAGCTCTGAAATTAAACTAGGGGGTAGCATCCAACCTCCAGTCCCTTCAGCTTTTACTTATAAATGAGAAATGTATAATGTCTGGGTTGAAATGTTAGTTATTAGAATAAGTATCTGATTGAATGAACACGTGCATTTATTTGTGCATTACTTTGTTGTTTGTTATTGTCTGTATACTGGGATGCATTTTTTTAGACAAATAATTAATAAGCACCATCAAAACTGCAGAGATGACTGTCCACACTGTTAATAGTAAGAGATCAGATCTGATTTGCCCGTCCGGACATCACAAATCTAGCTGCTTGGGTTGTTGTGGTAAAGACATAGGTGTCAGTAGCTACAGCCGTGCTGGTGATATCTGCAGGGTTGCCAGGTTTGGAGTTTTTGGCCTTTAAAAATGTACAATGAACGCCAAAACAAGCATAGTAACACAGTAAAAAACATAGAGCCGGAAATGCCATAGATAGACTTTCTAATAAGATTCAGTGGAGGATCTGAAAATATAGATTAGAGCAGAGTAGAAAGAAAAGTATTACTGTATGTTATTATATTTTAATTAAAGAAGAAGATTAAAATAAGATATAAAAGAAAAAAGATAATCTAGCTTCCTCAAACCTCTGTGATTAGACTTGTTAAATTAGATGTTGGGTTAGTTTTAAGGCTGCATTCTGTCAGACACCGGACTGGAGAGTTTTTCAAGACTTGGCAACCTGTTTCTTAGATCTGCGCACTTCTGTCATTCCGGGTTTGATGTGTTGTTTTTTGTCACATCCTGAGGTATATGAAAAACACTTTTAAATCTGATTTGAGCGGCCAGAGTATCCGGACTGAGACAGATGTGTACACATTTGACTGTAATCACATTTCAAACCACCTCCAAATGGGTCTTGGATCAGATTTGCTAAAAGGGATTTATTGTAGTTTTTGACTGTCCAGACTAACAAAAAATAATCTGGATACAGTCTAAATAGACCAGAAATCAGATTTGGGCTGTGTGAACATAGTCATAGAGTCAACTAAGCCAAAACCTGCTCTCTATGACTCTGCCATGTCAGGAATCTCATGAGCACCTTGGCCATGTTGAGCGAGAAAATCAATCAGACACTAGTCAGAATGTGGGACTAGGTGGAGGCGTATGGTCAGTATTAATAACACTGACAGCTTAGAGCTACCTGTGGACTTCGATAAACTGTGAGTCTCTCTCCTCTTCTCTCCTCTATATCTAGTCCAGGGTGGGGGGAATTTGGCAGGATATGATTTCAGCGGTCCTCTCAGCTGCACAGGAAGTGTCCATCCCCTTAATGTTGCCTCTACTTCCTTTCCTCTCAGATCATACTTATTTCAGGAAGCCTACAGTAAAATATGTCAGAGCACCTACTTCCTTCTCTCGCTACAGGAGGGCAGAAAGAAGGAAATTAGGCAGCACATCCACCTCTCCTCACTCCTCACTCACTCATTAGGAAGACATAACATACAGACATGACTGTGCAAAAACATCCACATTCAGGAGCTGGACCCGCTCACATTTGTTCCAGTTTAAAGCTTTCCTCTGAACTTTCTGTTGAGACAGGGCAGGTGTGGGACACACACACACACACATGGACACAGACAGACAGACAGACACACACACACATACACACACAATTTGCCTATTCGTAGACAGTTGTGTTGCACATTTTTCATTTTTTTTTACATTTTTACTTCATCTTTCTTTTAGAACTTGTGTTTTATTTTATAAATGTGTAATGTATATCTTAAACACCGTTTCTTATTTTTAACAGACGAGGTTCTGTCGGGTCATTTATTGTTTGGATTTGGAGCTTGTATCGCTACTCATTGTGCATTTAAGCTCCATTGAGCATACAGGTGCACTTTATAGTTGTACAATTACAGACTGTAGTCCATCTGCTTCTCTGTAGACCTGTTCTTCAATGATCAGGACCCCCACAGAGCAGCTGGATCATTCTCAGTGACACTGACGTGGTGGTGGTGTGTTAGTGTGTGTCAGAGCTGCTGATGTTGTTAAACACCTCAGTGTCACTACTGGAGTGAAAATAGTGACCAACCAGCCAACAGTGTCAGAACTAGAGGACCAACACAAACTGTGCTGAGCTGCTGTCTCTGACTTTACATCTACAAGACCAACAAGGTAGGTGTGTCTAATAGAATGAACAGTGTTTAACATCTCCAGCAGCTCTAACACACCACCACCACGTCAGCATCACTGCAGTACTGAGAATAATCCACCAGCTATATAATATCTGTTCTGTGAGGGTCCTGATCATTGAACGGCAAGGCAAAAGGGGGCTTACAAGGTATACCTAATGAAGTGGCCATTCGCTCATTCATTAGACGTTATTATGGTCAGACTGGCTTTGTTTTAAATACTGGATTAAATTCACAGAACGTGGATAAGAACTTAAGCAATAATAAACGAGAGGGAGTGCTATAACATGAGATATTGGTACTATTGTGCTGTGGTCGTAGGCACGAGACACTCCTAGTACATCTCTTAGCCAATCAGATTGTGGGTTTGGAAATGACTGTGGCTTCCAATATATGAGAGAGAGAACTTGTGGTTTCTGTTGTGATTTTACCATTACATGCCATCTCAACCATTTGGTAGAGGTGTATATAAAAAAAAAACACTGATTGTATGTATTATTGTCCCCTAACAGCACAAATCTATAAGTTACTGCTCCTGGCTTGGTGAGGATGTCAAAGCAACGGTCTGTTTTAGCTTGTTTTCCAGTGATGAGGAAAGGTGGGGAAATGTGTGTGTGTGTGTGTGTGTTTCTCTGTATGTGTGTCTGTGTTCAGAGAAAGAGGAAAGGTGGAGGATGGCATGGGTGTGGGGTTGTGTTTTGTGTGTGTGTGTATTTTACAGGCCTTTTCCGTTACTCCCTCACTGACACCCATCCATGAACAAAGTCTGCTCTTTCTTTCAGTTCCAGTGCATTCAAATGATTACCATCAGCTTTTTCAAGCCAAGTCTGCTCTCAGAGAGGCGGTCTGTACCCAGAGGATGTGGGATTCGACTAAAAACACTCCCTGTTAAATACCGTTACTGATAAATCTTATCTGGAGCAGCTACACTGAACACCGTGTTTATTAAACATTGCTGTTCAGAAGCACATTTGAGTTGATGATCAGATGAGTGTGCAGTGGGCTGTATGTACTGTGTGTCATTAGGTGGAGCTGATACTACTTTACTCTTGTTAGATGAAAGGCTTCAGGCTTCTCTGAAGTATGGATGGAGCTGAAGTGGCAGAGTGATGGGATGACAGCTGTGTGTGAGAAAGTTTCAGATGTGCCACTGAACACAGTTTAGGGTGGAGGTCTCTGTAACAGGTCTCTGACTTTGGCTGGATTCTAAATAGCCTCCATATTTACAGGCTTAGCTCACATCCACATGGCTGCAGTGTTGGACAGTAGTGGAGTACATTTACTTGAGTACTGTACTTAAGTAAATTTTTTGAGTATTTTTACTTGAGTATTTATTTTTTGGTGAACTTATGACTTTCACGCCACTACATTTCAAAGACAAATATTGTACTTTTGACTCCACTACATTTCTAGGAAGCTGCCGTTACTCGTTCCTTTTGGCTCAGCATAGCTTTGTAGTGCGCTGTTGCTGTTTTTCTTTACTGAAATGCGATTGGCCACACGCTCTGCTCCTCACAAGAAGGGGAACCAATCACAGTCTCCGCTCACACCTGGGATTTGGAATTACGCCATCGTCGATTTGAGCTGAGCTCCCGTTTTCATTCAAAGAGAAATCAGCAATGGAGAGGTTGGAGAAAGTTAAGCGGAGAAACTGCTGGAAATAACTGTTAGAAATAAAACATTGTCCTTTTAATTGGATTTATTTTATTGAGTTTGTCTTGCTGAAAAAGTTGTTGATTCAGATAATAATCTAGATTAATCTGTGCAGAGCTTTCACTGTTTTGTAAGCTTCTGTGTTAATTATGGTAGTTCTTAGTTACCAGTGTTACTGTTTGTGAGGAGAAAAGTCTCTCGTTTTTAAACTTATTTATTTATTTATTTATTTATTTTTTGGGGGGGTAAATATTAAAAAATGACAAAAATAGTTGACCTATTCTTTTTATTGCATTTTTATGCTGAAGTTTTATTGGTGGTGTAGACTTTTTGTTGCAGAGTGGTTTTACATGTCAATACATCATCAGGTGGTTTCAGCAAGTTACAAGGTTCTATATAAGCACTCAAAACAATACAGCAATGTACTGATATTAGAAAATATCATTTGTACTTTTGAATACTTAAGTATTTTCAAAAGTAAGTACTTCAGTACTTTAACTTGAGTAAAGTTTTGACTGAGCAACTTTTACTTGTAGTTGAGTAAGATTTGACCACAAGTATCAATACTTTTACTTAAGTACTAGAGTTGAGTACTTTGTCCACCACTGCATGGCTGATGTGAACTGTGCTGGTGGGTTATTGTGTTAAACATACAGTCTTCAGATGACATTAGTTTGTTTACAACTCCGTGGTAATACTGGATTAAACGTCAGATCTTCTTCTTCTTATCATTATTATTCTAATACTAATTGTACTTTGTCTTCTAATTTGAATTTGAATTCTTCATCTAAATATATTTATTGTTAGGTTATGTGTATGTGGATGTGTATGTGTAATACTTAAAGAGCTTCAGTCAGAGTGCCATTATTATTAATACCTACATCTACTGCTGGCAATCAGCACTCATCTATATGTACCTCTGCCAATTACAGATCCTTATCATTATCCACCACCATCAATTACACTGACGTAGAAATGGACTCCTACTAGTAATGATCAGACTGATGCTTTCAGACTGATGGGGGCACTTTTACTTGACCCTGTATGGATGCAATTAACACTATGATTAATATCATTATAGCTTTAGTCTATAGCACAATGTCAGACTTAACTGATTATGTAAATCTCTATCAGTAGTTTGATCAGAGGAGGATGAATCCCCTTTGTGAGTCTTGGTTCCTCCCAAAGTTTCTTCCTCCAGCCTCAAGGGAATTTTCCCTTGTCACTGTCGCCTTTGGCTTACTCAAATTGGGTTTTGCATTTTGATTCAAATTGTCTCATGCCAATTATGTAAAGCTGCTTAATGACAAAGTCTGTTTGATTTGAATATCAGCACTCCTATAATGTCTCTCAGCCAATCAGATGATATAACTGAGCTGAAGGAAAGTGCAGAATCAGAGCCACAAAGTAGGGAAATAAATGGCATAGGGAGGGTGTTTCTCTTTAAGAGGGAACACAGAGCTGCATTGAGCTTTACTCTCCCATTCTGATCCTCTTAAACTGTGAACTGTGTGTGTGTGTGTGTGTGTGTGTGTGTGTGTGTGTGTGTGTTTGCGCACACATTTGTCTGCAAGCCAGGAGAACATCAGAGACAGGGAGCGGCGTGATTTCTTACTGTAAATTAATCAAAGCGGAATAACAAAATCTCAAAGCATTCTTGTTTGGACAAAAATAAAAGCAAGTTTGGATCTTGTTCAAAGAACGATGTTTAATCTGTAATTATAATAAAAATTCTGACAAATGAACCGTGTCTGACAGTGCCCAGACATGTTAATATGCACCAATTACAGCAATTAAACCCCAGCTTTACTGGTCTCTTACCAGATCACCTGCTCATGACCACAGACCTAATGCAATTTTTAGTAAATGTAAACAAATCAGAGCACTATTACACAAGAGGGAGTGCTGATAATTATACTAAATATTAGCATGACTGTGATTGGTCAGCTGTTCTGATATTCGCTTTCCATCTGTAAAACAAAAGAGTCAGTACAACACACCGGAAAAGCAGGATGAGACATATATATTTAAAAGTGCCAGTACTGTTACTCTGTATCAGCACTCATGGAATGTGTCTTGTCCAATCAGACGGGCTCTATGCACCCCTGTCTTCACGGTTCCTGTATCATCAGATTAACTTCCTGTTTTTATAAGCAAGTCAACAAGCAGATAAGACTATAAAATAAGACTTTATAAGATGAATGATTCTTCTTTTCTTATAAACTTAACACTTTTAATCTAAGAGTCTGGACTGACATGACGGTACAATCAGAACAAGTCACCAAATCACCAGCAGTGACTTTACGTGTGTGTGAAAGTGCAGCTGTGTGTGTGCAGGTGTTTGTGTTGAATATGTACAAGCTGTATATAAACCAGCTGTATTATGGAAATATATGCTCTCGCCACGTCTGATCCAGAACATGTTTCTTATCCTGATGTCCAGGTGAGACAATATGATGAAATCCTTGCTGCTGATGTCAGACTCACAGGCCACTTCATCAGATACACACAGCTTTTATCTACACTCATTTTCAGTTTGAGCTCCACTGAGTATACAGGTGCACTATATACAGACTGTAGTCCATCTGTTTCTCTACTTCATTCATCCTGTTCTTCAGTGATCAGGACCCCCACAGAGCAGGTGATTACTCTCAGTGAGATTGATGTGGTGGTGGTGGTGTGTTAGTGTGTGTCAGTGTCACTACTGGTGTGAAAGTAGTGACCATCCAGCCAACAGTGTCAGGACTAGAGAAACGTCACAAACTGCTGAGCTGCTGTCTCTGAATTTATGTCTACAAGGTGGACCAACAAGGAAGGTGTGTCTAAGGGTGAACAGTGAGTGTTTAACATCTTAAGCAGCTCACACACTAACACACCACCACCACGTTAGTGTCACTGCACTACACATTATTGCAAAGTGCTCAGTGGAGCTGATAAAATAGACAGTGAGTGTAGATACGGGGTATGTATACCTAATGAAGTGGCCTGACTTATTAACTGTACTTACTATGCATGCTATACTTTTCCATATTACACTCTCTCTATCTCTCTCTATCTCTATCTCTCTATCTATCTATCTATCTAGATCTGTCCCTCTCTCCATGTATCTAGCGCTGTCCCTCTCTCCATCTATCTATCTGTCTTTATTTCTGTCTATCTCTCTCTTTCTCTCTCTCTCACACACACAGACAGACACACACACACACCACTACTCCACCTCTCTTTCTTCTCTAACTTTGTTCAGTGAGCCACACCCAGCGTTCATGTGCTTCTGAGGTCATTTCTCTGGTTAGAACACATCTCTGGGGATGTTACCTCACTGACAGACAGGGGTGGGCTGGGGGGATGTGTGTACATGAGAGAAAGAGAAAAGTGCGGAAGATGGTGAGGGTCAGCGGTGTAGGCAGAGGGAAGGGTGGAGATGAGTGTATGAGGTCAGAGCTTTTATAATGTGTGTGAATGCAGTGAGACTAAAGGTCAGAAAAGAGAAAGTATGAGAAAACCTGACGGAAAATCGAACCTCAACTAAGCAGACTGCATGGAGGGGAAGTGAAGGAGATGAACCTAATGGAAGGGAAGGATATAGAAGTAGAAGTAGACTAGAGCCCTACTTGGATTGGTTTAGTTTATCAGCTTTTTAATGTTGAAACTCCTGCATCTGATATTAAAATGGCTACAGGAGTGTTTTTTTATCAGAGAAACAGACGTAGCAGTGAGGAGCTGATAGACCAAATAGGAAACAAACTAAGTGAAGAAAACAGAAAGAAAGAATGGTATAGGACAGACTGGAGTGAGAAAATAATGAGAATGAAGGAGGAGAAGATCAGTGCGGTGCCAAGGTGTTGGGTTCTGTTGTAGTGGTGTGATTCTGATTCATTAATTTTCTGGATAGCTTGAGAGAGCATCGCCAGTTGTCTTGTAATTTTCTCCTCCGAGAGATGCCAAATCACATGTTTCTCACTTTCTCACATGTTTCTCACTCTCTCTCACACTCACAGGCTTTTGTCTTCTATCTGTATCCATGGTGCTTTTCTTCTTAATTTGCATTCTTTCACACTTTTCTCTTTTTCACTTGTTTTCCCATCCACTCCTTGTACCTCCTCCTGCATTGCTGTTTCCCTCGAGGAGGTTCTTGTTTCTCCTCTGGACCGGCTGTGTAAACTCTTTTGATCAGTTCATAGCCACATATTCAGCCTTTGCTTGATGTACAGTCACTAGTTGGCTATTTGCCTAGATTGCTCAAAAGTTGGGATCCACCCAGTCAAAGTCTAAGCTCTCAGGCATTTGTAGTGAATTTCTTCTGGTGCATGTAGCCTAAAGTCTACAACTGAATATTTGCCCAATATCAGTACAATATGCAACCTCTAATGATAATCTTTAATATAAATCTTGGTTATAGTAAGCTTCTGTGGGTTGAATTGCAGTGTGTAAAGGAAGAGAAGCCGGTCACACTGTTTAATTAATGACAGATGGTGATGCTCATCGCCCACACCTCTCCACAGTGACATCCGCTTCAACTCATGATGAATCAGTCACGTATGCTGTGGCCGGTTGCCCTTTTTAAAGGAATAGTTGTGCTTAAACTCTCATTTGTACAAACGTCTGCTTATCTCGGGTGTAGTTGACCAGCCAAAAACGTATTTGTAGTTATTTCATGCTGGAGCTATGGGGCTAATCTTACTAATAATACACAATGGTCACCTAAATAATATCCCAATCATTTCCATCAAAACCTCTATTAACCCAGTCAAACCACATCTACAGTGCCTGGCACCCCTAGTTAAAATGCATTAAAAGCCTTAAAATAAATTATTTTTTTATTGCAGAAGCATAATCTGCCTTCAAAAAAGCAGCCTTCAACTCAAATGAAAAAAATAAAGAAAAAATCCTGACTAAGAAATAATTATTTCCCATAAGATGACCTGTTCCACAATTATTGTCACTTTTAACAATTTCTTGGAAATAAATGTATTTGAACCATTTACGTCATTTTTACTGTAGTTTATAAAATGATCATAGAATCTAGGAACCTTTAATTAGTAATTAAACTTTCTGTTCATCACTTTAAACATCACTTTCTGTTTCCCTGGGGTATAAATATGGTGTTACACAGAAGCCTATTTCTCTTACTCACTCTTGAACGTGGGAAAGACAAGAGAACATACTATTCAAGTGAGGCAGATGTGTGTCGACCTTCATAAATCAGGCAATGGCTACAAGAAAATAGCCACTCACCTCCAGATGCCCTTATCTACAGTCAGAGCAATCATCAAAAAGTTCAAAACATCTGGAACTGTGACAAACAAGCCTGGAAGAGGACGCAAGTGAGAAGGATGGTAAGAGAAGTAAATAGTTCTCCAAAGCTCACTGTAAGAGAATTGAATCAAATGGTAACATCATGGGGTTACAAGGTCTCTCAAACAACCATCAGACACTATCTACATGCAAATAAACTGTTTGGGAGGCATGCATGGAGAAAGCCTTTTCTCAGCTTTTTGGCAACAAACACTCTAAGTGGGTCTGGCATAACACAAGGATGAGTACACAGAAAAACACCTCATGCCCACTGTTAAGTATGGGGGAGGATCGGTGGTGATGTGGGCCTGTTTCTCCTTCAAAGAACCTAAGAACCTTGTAAGGATACATGGGATCATGAACTCTTTGGGCATATCAGGACTGAAATATCAGGACATTTTGAATTAGAATCTGGTGGCCTCTTCCCAAAAGCTGAAGATGGGTCGTCACTGCGTCTTTCAGCAAGATAATGACCCTAAACATGTGGCCAAATCTACTCAAAAATGGTTCACAAAGCACAAACTCAAGCTCCTCTCATGGCCATCTCAGTCCCCAGACCTCAACCCAATAGAAAACCAGTGGGGAGAGCTGAAGAGGAGAGTGCATAGGAGAAGACCCAGGACTCTGGACAATTTAGAGAGGTTGTGCAAAGAGGAATTGTCAAAGATCCCTCTTTCTGTATTCTCCCATCTTATGAAGAGTTATAGGAGAAGATTAAGTGCTGCTTTTTTTGGCAAAAGGAGGTTGTAGCAGGGGTGCCAATAATTGTGGCACACATGATTTCATTTCTTAATGTGTGATTTTTTTTCCCCACCAAATAAAGGCACTTGAATTTAAGCTTAGATTTTTCTTTTTTTGGCATTGTTGTCCTATATTATTTTTTAAAAGAATTTATTAGAAGCCAAAGAACACTTCTTAACCACGGGTGTCAATAATTATGGAGGGTACTGAACAGCTTAAATAATATCTAGTCGGTGTGTTTCAGAACACAATATGACAAAAAGTTCACTGTAGAGCTGCAGCAGTGGCTCTGTTGTTGGATGACTGATCTTGGATCTGATTTCTCTATATTCAAGATAATTATGGTGTAAAAACAGTGTAGATTGGTACTTCTACTACTGGGGGTGGGTTGTGGGAATGGCTGCCACAGCATTTAGTACACAGTGAGTTTGTGTGAACTGTGATAGTACTGACATTGACTTTGAGATAGGGGTGTGCAATGTTGGTAAAAAATAATATCTTAATAATTTTAATATAATTTCTGTAATTTTGACAATAATTATATTAAACATTGTTTTGCATTATTCAAAAATGTAGCCTGCACTCCTTAAATTATATTAATAATGGCTAACTAAGTATATTAATGGAAACAATATATTTAAGCATTTTTTTACTTAAAACAAAAACATCACCTGTGCAAATATAAAACAGTGCACATATGTGTAATGCGTGCGACTCAGATTTTCTTAATCTTTTTATTATGGGAATTCAAATGTAACCAATGTTAAATTGGCAAAATCAAATTGTATTTATACTAGTGACAATCACTTAAAAATTAACTGTATTAATTACCGCAATATTTTGTGATTAATCATGATTAAAATCATGACTCAATTACTTTAAATGCTGGTATTCCCCAGTATTTTTGGGAGGGAGACAGTAATAATT
>BRDA01010278.1:34339-40852 GCA_036984385.1 Crenuchus spilurus
ACAAATACCATTCTGATACACTATTGGTAAGCGATCCACCACACCTGCACGTCACGTGTATCGTCACTCTCCAGTAAGTTCAGTACTACACATATATGGTCCGCTAATATATTTGAAAAAACTAAAATATTTTTATTTTAAGGGACATATAAGCAGCTGAAACAGAAAGCCAGTACATCCCAAACAATGTCAACATCATCATTTTAATATAACATTATAGTAATTATGGCTTTTAGAAAAAATGTATTTTGGGGTGGGGGGTGAGGTAGTGCACTATATGCCCCTGTGGCACAGTTTTCCCATTTATTTAAGTAAAAAGTTTAAGATGATACTTCAACTTCTATAAAAGTCTCTTTAAACCCTAGTATCTGTACTTCTACCTGAGTAATGAATGTGAATACTATTGACACTTTTGTCCTTTACACATCAATTAAGATATTATTGTAGACGATATATGATCACGATGTGATTTGAGAAGCAAAATTTGGGTTCCAAGTATGAGAACAGTGTTAAGTCAAAAGTTGTTAATTAGATTTTGGCCAAATAATCCATTTATCTCTGTAGGACTGCTTTGTCTGGCCAAAACCACACTTGTGATTAAAGAAATGAGACTGACGAGATTCACTAAACCATTTAAAAACACTCTCTTTTAAAAGACTAAAGAAGTCATGACTAGAGGTCTGGCCTTTGTGTTAATTGTACAGAATGTCACATATTCATCTACTGGAGCTCAGTATAGTTTAAAACAGTTGTTTATCCATTAAGTCAGGATGCTGTTCATATTATTATAGGAGATATATCCGGGACAGTAGATTATTAGTTCTCAGGATGAACATGGAAGCTGCAGGATAATCTACGGTACTGTGTTTACTGAATTATCACTATAGGAGAGAACCTGTAGCAAGTCCAAGCTTTACAAAACATTGCCAGAAGTCTCATTCAATTAAAACTGTACACCTCCCTGTTTGTAAGGACACACTGTCAGGGAGAGATTGGATGTGTTTTGTTGTGTAATGAAGCTGACATTGTATTTACCATAATTTGGGGGTAGCCGTGGCCTAAAGGTTAGAGAACTGGCTTTGGGACTGAGACCTGTTTGGGAGCCCAGAACAAGCAGGAAATACATTCATGACTGAAGGCACCTAGCAAGGCACCTAACCCTCAACTGCTCCCTGTGTGTGTGTGTGTGTGTGTGTGTGTGTGTGTGTGTGTGTGTGTGTGTGTGTGTGTGTGTGTGTGTGTGTGTGTGTGTGCACTCACTTCCCCCTAGTGTGTGTTCTGTGCTCACTAGTGTTGAGTGGATGTGTGTATTCCTTCACAGATGCAAAAATGTAGAGAAGAATTTTCCAAAGGGGATAATAGTTATTCTTCTTTTTCTGCTTCTTCGATGTTAGCAGATTTATTGTTGCTGTTTCCAACCTACTCACCCTACTTACCGAGAAAAACAACGCACCCGTGTTTGTGGAAGAACTCATTTTTAGACGTTAAGCAGGTATGAAGAAATTATGAATTATAAGAGAAGCTGTAGAGGGAAGTAGATCAGCACTGAATTTGGGATTGAAATAAAAAGCACACGGTCTTTATCAGTATTCACTGTGCAGTTTGTCCAGGATTGTGGGTTGACTGATAATAAGTCTGAGTTGTGTGTTTACCCATAAAGGAATGTCGCTTAGTTTCCAACATCAGACCGATTCCAAATACAAACGGGTCAGACAGGATGACCCTGAGGCTGAGTGTGTTTAGTGACTCTCTGATGGGCAGTAAACGGTCCCCTGGTGCCGCTCAGGCTGAGATGTGTGATAATGGTGGTTTTCCTTTGAGATAACTGCTGTGTGTCTTTGTGTGGATGTGAGCTGAGTGGTGAAGCCCTCTGTTCCCATGAGGAGAGAGAGGAGAAAGGCAGGAAACCTTGGCAGTGCTGCAGGAAATGAGGTTTCACTTTTACACCACACTGCTGATGGTGTGTCTGTCTGTCTGAATTTGTGTGCAAGTCAATGTCGTACCTCCCAAAACTCCTGATTCCCTGTATAGTTAACCCTTTTCCCACTGTGTTCACGATTTTCTCACAATTGCACAGTGATACAAGTCAAAAAGACTGTTTGTTTCTCAGTTTATATGTGGAATATGTGTCATTGTACTTGGCAACCCAACCAAAGGCAGGTATGATCATGCACCAACAACCCTGCTGGCATTATCATCAGTGAGCTGTCCACACTCTAACCCCTCCACCCCACTGGATGAAAAAGATTATGAACGCTTTTGGTTTTTAAATGTATTTTCTTGGGCATAGGCTGATTAATCTGTTCAATTATTGCCATTTTTAGAGAATTGAGAATGGCTGATTGATTACTTTTAAACAATTGTCTGCATTCACAACACTGATGAACCAAATAATGCACATTTGCAGGCACATTTACAGACAGAGTAATGAATACAACTACACTAAAAATATGGCATCCCCATGGAGCCAGACTCACATGGGGGTACAGATGTATGAGTGTGTGATATTGTTTTTTATCCCTTTGTTTGTACATATTCATAAAAGGTCAAATCTGTAGAAATGGGTCATTCTCCTATTTTCTTTTATTCCCATTATGAATTATTATCACATTATTTTGTGGAGAAAAATGCAGAAAGATTGTGGTTTGGTTACTGAGGTTAAGATTAAGTTTAGGTTCAGTATTTCTCAACTGCTGTCTTACTCAAGTCAGTTGAATGTCTTAACAAATGCAGTAAAGTGAAGTGTGTGGGAGGAGGATACAGCAGCCGAAAGGGGTCGGTAGGGAAGTGAGATATCAGAGAAGATCCTGGAGGAGAGAATGGATAGATGAGTGTGCTGAACAGAGAGGAAGAGGAAGAGCGGTCAGTTTATAGCCCACCGCTGCCCCCTCACCGCTGCCAACTTCAGACTCTGTCAGCAGCCTACTCAGCGGATCTTTCCTTTTAATCTTGATTTGTGTGGGGTGTGTGGAGAGAATCTAGATACTTACAGATCTCGCCAGCATAGCTTCAAACTCCTGAACTCCTGAACTCTTACATTATTTTAAAATGAAGATTTATCTAAATACAACTTTTAATTCTACAACAGCTTTCAATTTATTTACGTACTCTCAAAGTACATTAGACTGGAGTGTGATAAACACTGCGAGGATTACACTTTAAATTAACTACCACATTATAGTTATACTAGGGATGCACCGAATATTTGGCAACCAAAATTATTGCAGCAGGAAATATAAAAACCAAACACTTTTTAATAAATAAGTGAAAAGTCTGAGTAATTTATACTTTAATGACACTGTGACTTTGTTCTAGTTCCCGGCTGTAGACCTGAAACAGAGTGTAAGTTTAAAGCAGTAAAGTTAGTTTAATGTTGGTTTGACATTCAAAATTGTGCTTTTCTTCACCAACAAAACACAGCACAGTTACAGTTTGGTGGTGAAATTGAAGAAACAAGCACAACCTTTACTAAACTGCACTTGTTATGATGAAGCCAGAATACAGCCGCTTAGCTTTGTGTTTGTGCTCTGGCAGCTGCAGTGTTAGAGACTGTCTCACAATTACCAGAAGAAATGTGAAGTGTTTCAGTGTCTGTAGCCAATGTCACATTAAACACAAAAAATATCCATGTGAATTACTTCAAACCATTTTCATCATTTTTTAAAATAATAGTAATAATGTAACATACTTTGTACATGAATCTTCATACATATTCACATATAATTGCCTTTGTTATATATTCAAATATAAATAATCAATTAAACTCTGGTTATTAAACCTAATGATGTCAAACACTTTCAGTTATGTTTTCAGATCAGTTATGATCTAGTCAAAAGGCAAAGTTTGCCAAAAGCAACATTAAATGATTATTTATGCTGCCCACTAAAAAAGCTACTGGTTAGCAATCATGAATCAATGCTGATTCTTCTCCAACATCGTGTGAATCACACGGATGATTACAGCAAGAGACTTAGCGGAGTAATCCTAGTAAAAAGGGCTGATTACCTCAGCAGTTATGAATCAGCTTTAGTGGATAGAGCACATTGTCTGAGAGTTTTTCTTTTTTATATCATTAGCATCAGAAGTATTGAACTTTTTCAGTATCAGTTCTTTCATCAGTATTTTGTTTTATTTATTTATTTATTTTTTGGTATTGAGAGTTGTGATACTTCATTTGGTATCAGTATCAAACCCAGAATTCTGGTATTGTGACAGCTATAATAACTAGGCTTTAATCATGCCTCATTTATCCAAGAAAAATGCAATAGAAACATAATCTTAATGATGTGTAATTCACGTTCATGTTCTGATTTGCTCTCCATCTGCAGAATGGTCACCCAAACACATTGCTCTGTGGCCTGCAAGTGGGAGACAGCCTCCTTCTGTTGGACCTGGAAAAAAACCAGTAAGTGTGCACTGTCACATCACACAGCACGATGGTGGTATCTTACATTCCCTTATGTTTCATCATCTGTTTCTACTCCTTCTCACTCAACCCTTTCGTCTGGATTCTGCAGAGATCTCTTACCTAAACGACCCAACGTCTTCTACTACCTGCCAAACGGAACCGGGGTGTCGATGGATGAGATCCCAGTGGTGCGTTTGTCTCTGACTCAGTTATGAATCTCTTACTGCACAGTGGTGCTTGAAAGTTAGTGAACCCTTTAAAGGTTTCTATATTTCTACATAAATATGATCTAAAACCGTAATTTTCTCAAAAGTCCTAAAAATAGATCAAGAGAACCCAGTTAAACAAATGAGATATTATATTTGGTCATTTATTTATTGATTAAATTATTACATATTTGTAAGTGGCAAAAGTATGTGAACCTCTAAAATTAGCAGTTCATTTAAGGTCAAAACTGTGAAATTAGAGTCTGCTTTTCACAACATGGTTGTGGAAGTGTATCATGACACAAACAAAGCAGATTTCTGAGAACCTCAGAAAAAGAGTTGTTGATTACAAAACCATCTATAAAGAATTTGGACTCCACCAATCCACAGTCAGACAGATTGTTTACAAATGGAGAAAATTCAAGACCATTGTAATAGTCAGTGAGGTCACAAAGGACCCCAGGGTAACTTCTAAGCAACTGAAGGCCTCTCTCACATTGACTAATGTTAAAGTTCATGAGTCCACCATCAGGAGAACACTGAACAACAATGGTGTGCATGTCAGGGCTGTAAGGAGAAAGTCACTGCTCTCCAGAAAGAACATTGTTGTTCTGCAGTTTGCTAAAGATCACGTGGACAAGCCAGAAGGATGAGACCAAAACAGAACTTTTTGGTTTAAATGAAAAGTGTTATGTTTGGAGAACGTAAAACACTGCATTCCAGCATAAGAACGTTATCTCATCTGTGAAACATGGTGGTGGTAGTATCAGGTTTGGGCCTGTTTTGCTATATTTGGGCCAGGATGGTTTGTCATCATTGATGGAACAATGAGCTCTGAATTATATCAGAGAATTCTGAAGAAAATGTCAGGACATCTGTCCATGAACTGAATCTCAAGAGAAGGTGAGTCATGCAGCAAGACAACGACCCTAAACACACAAGTCATTCTACTAAAGAATGGTTAAAGAACAGTTAACAGAAATATTTAGTTGGAGTTATTGCTGCACCGGAGGGGGGGGGGGTAAGGAGGTCACACAAGAAACTGAAAGCAAATGTTCACATACTTTTGCCTCTCACAAATGTCATATCGGATCTTTTTCCTCAATAAATAAATGACCAAGTCTGTAGTCTAATATTTTTGTCTCATTTGTTTAACTGGGTTCTCTTTATCTACTTTTTGGACTTTGTGTTTTAGGTCATATGTATGCAGAAATATAGAACATTCTAAAGGGTTCACAAACTGTCAAGCATCACGTGTGGGATTGAACAGATCATGAAGTGTAATATACTAATATCAGATGCTATAGATTGATATTCACACTAATGTTGCCTGGCAACAGTGTTGTGGATTATGTGGACTGGCGGAAGAATAGTTTATTGTGAATGATTAAAAGAATAAATTCATTTATGAATTCAACACTGGTATGAACATTGGTGTGAACATAACATTTTTGTGCCAAATGTCCTTCCTTATCATAGTATAAAATCATAGTAACGCATGGCCTCCAGAGGTTAGAAATGGACAAAAGTGTGGTTTGGTAAAAGCTTTAATTACCACCTTTAACACCAGTGCAAAAATAAAGAAACATACTTTTCATACACTTTGTACATTATATATTTTTTAAATTACAGTAATATTTTTTTTTTCATGTACAATAATTGACTGAGATTTGTCTGCAGTTTTCCTCTTTATTTTTGCAGCCGTGCTAAAGGCTAATGTTACAGTAATATAATGAAAGCTGATATAACTTCAATTACTTTTATGCAGCATTGTTAGCCCATTAACTATACAGAGGTAGGGGGAATATACAAACCGGATTCCAAAAAAGTTGGGACACTAAACAAATTGTGAATAAAAATTAAATGCAATGATGTGGAGGTGCCAACATCTAATATTTT
>BRDA01010278.1:40952-59501 GCA_036984385.1 Crenuchus spilurus
TGAATCAACACATTTCTCCTTTAAAATGTTACATTTACTCAGATTAAACTTTTGATCTGTCATCTATGTTCTATTATGAATACATTATTGACATTCAGTTTTTATTCACAATTTGTTTAGTGTCCCAACTTTTTTGGAATCCGGTTTGTATGATATTTGGGTGAACTGTTCTTTTAAGGCAGGCTTGGTGTATGTCTAAAAGAGGGAACAAGCATTGCTGAGAGGTAAATGAAATATTTAACTAGTCTTGTTCTTGGTTTTTAGACCCACTGTTACTATCATGGGTCAGTCAGAGGGTTCCCTCTGTCTCGTGTGGCCATCAGCACCTGTGCCGGTCTACGGTAAGACCCAGTACTTCCTCTTGCTGGTCCAGAATACTTTTTTTTCTCCTCTGATCAGGTGCTCCTGGTTTGTTTTGGGTTGTGCTGCTGTGCTCATCTAGTCTAGTAAATCCTGTTCTGTGTCGTAAGAAAATCCTCATTTTGTCCTGAACTGTATGATGTAATATAACAATGTGCTCTGTCCATCCTCCCTGAACAAAGGCCAGTAAACAACTGAGACGCTAGAGGTAAACATGCTGAATTGGCGGACTGGGAGAGTGATTAGGTGAACATGAGAGAGAAGTGTGAATAAGGGTTACAGAATTTGATCTGGCTTGAAAAGGGAGCATTGATCTGAGCGCCTATAATCTGTTATTCTGAAAGAGTGTGAGGCCTCTTATTCTGCTTTAGTGTGAGGCCGCCTCAGAGAGAGCCCAGGGAGATTTGGAGATCAGAGGCAGAGCCAGCATTTGTGTTAGAAGCTGGTGCAGTGTTTCTGCTGCAGGACTATAAGCAGAGGCGTAATTACCACTTACACTCATTCACGCTGGAGGACCATGTGCTTGATGATGTCATCAACATCAGAGTCCCCAACATGTGGGACCACAGATCAGCTAAGACTCCAGGTCAGATTTCTTTTGGGAGAAAAACAAGAGATTTTACTTTTATTACATCAGAACCATGAATGAAGTCCATTAATCAACACTTTTTTTTATAAATACTAAAGATTTTTGTCTTCCTCTTTGTTTTTTGTTTTTTTACCTATAATTAAGCTATTATCAATTAAATGGCCACATCATTAGATAAACATGCCCTGTATCTACACTCATTAATTTTATCAGCTCCACTGAGCATACTGAGGTCCATCTGTTTCTCTTTGTTCACCCTGTTCTTCTGTGATCAGGACCCGCCACAGAGCAGTTATTATTTGGATGGTGCATTATTGTCAGCGGGTCAGTGACACTGATATGGTGGTGGTGTTAGTGTGTGTTGAGTGGATCAGACACATATACTCCACACAGAAATGCTTTATTTTCTAGTAGTTGTTACAGTGGAAATTCTTCACAAAAAAGCTTTACAGAAGTGTTCAGCCTGATGAGAATGAGCTCAAGTTCTTGCCAAAATGTTATTGTGCGCTTGGGATTGAAAGGCCTAATGTTAACATGATGACAAATTTGTTCTTGTTGACAACCTGCCTAGTTTCATGCTACAAAACAGCTCCATAGCATAGCACTGTGAGGCAAGTTAATTCATTTAAAACCTTTCATGCACAACACTCATTCAGAGTTCTTTACAGGTTAAGAAATACAAAGATAAAGAAGAATTTAAAGAAAATGGTTAAACAAATAAAAAGCACAGAGCTAAATCAATATAAAATAAAAATTGATAAAATATTATCAAAACAATGCATTTAAAACAGAAATCATTTAAAATAAACTGGTATTGTGGTGTTGTTACAGAATAAAGTGTGACCAGAACAGAGTTTTAAACTGAACTCAAATAGAAACATTTTCAATCTGGACTTAAAAGTGTCAACAGTCAGGTTCTAATGTTCTGTCAACTGGTTCCACTTGGAAACAAAATTCAAATTAAAATCTGCTTATCTTTGTTTAGTCTGAACCTTAGACAGGACTGACTGAGTGTTTAGTCATGATCTTAGACAGTACTAACTGACTTTTTAGTCTTGATCTTAGACAGTACTAATTGAATGTTTAGTCTTAATTTTAGGCAGGACAGACTGACTGTTTAGTCTTAATCTTAGACAGTACTAATTGA
Organism: Crenuchus spilurus; assembly: GCA_036984385.1. Lineage (NCBI taxonomy): Eukaryota > Metazoa > Chordata > Actinopteri > Characiformes > Crenuchidae > Crenuchus > Crenuchus spilurus. The sequence goes on from BRDA01010278.1 coordinate 43,049, forward strand.
ATGTTTAGTCTTAATTTTAGACAGGACAGACTGACTGTTTAGTCTTAATCTTAGACAGGACTAACTGACTGTTTAGCCTTAATCTTAGACAGGACTAACTAACTGTTTAGTCTTAATCTTAGACAGAACCAACAGACTGTTTAGTCTTAATCTTAGACAGAACCAACAGACTGTTTAGTCTTAATCTTAGACAGAACTAACATTCTATTTAGTCTTAATCTTAGACAGAACTAAGATTAAGACTGTTTGGTTTCTAGTGATCTGAGAGTTCTACTCAGCTCATATCTCTGCAGTATATCAGATAAGTCTGCTGGTCCTACACCATAAAGGGATTTATAGACCAGTAAACAAACTTTAAAATCTGTTTTAGAATGAGTTCTCTTTAAGTTCTCTCATTAGATTTGGTATGTTTATCTGTAAAGTTTGTCCAACCTTCTAACATTTGCTTTGAAAATGAATTTTTGAGTTTTGGTACATCAAATTGCATCTATATTAAACCAGAGAGTATACGTAAGTAAGATGTGAATATGTATAGCAGCTAAATTAGATATCACTATAATTATAATATAAAATAAAAATACCTAATGCACAAACAAAAACAACAATAATACTGTGTGGAAAGAGCTGCTACTATCAGGTGGACATTCATATAGTGAGCTCAGATCATGGCAGCATGTCCGTGCTGTTCAGTCAGTTTGATTAAGGAAAGCTTTCAGGTAAACACAGCATTAGTGTTTTTAGCTTAGTAAAAAAGTAGTAAAACTTCCTGCTGAACCCAATTCCTCTTCAGAGCAGAATCTTTTATTGACAAAAGACTTTGGTTTCTGTCTTGCACACAAATGTAATCTGACCTTCAGTGAGGAGACGAGAGAGAAATGTTCTCTTCTTTCTCTTTAGAGGTGTGATTTTCATCAATGCCAGTTTAAGCTTTGAGCTGCAGCCAGCTGAAGAGGAGGATGATAAAGGAGAAGAAGGGAGTAGAGGATCAGAAAAAGAGAAGGGAATGCACCTGCTCTACTCAACCCATCACCTGAGCTCTGCATTGGGAGGCTGTGGAGTGTCTCACACTGATATACCCCCCATACAGATCATCCCACACATACACAGGGTAAGTGAGCGGAACAGCTGTGTGTCTGATTTGTCTGGGTTTTTTTTAAGAAGAAAAAGATAATGACTTCATTACAGAAAACAGACAAAAGTCTAATATCTAACCTACAGTGTTGGGGCTTTTCACAAAAATTACATTTCATGACAGATATATCACCCAGGACAGAGTGCCAACCATATCTGGGCAGGCATACATACATACATACATACACACCAGGGTAATTTTAGAGTATCCAATTCACCTGATCTTCATGTTTTTGGACTGTGGGAGGAAACCGGAGACCCCAGAAGAAACCCAAGCAGACACGGGGAGAACATGGAAACTCGAACCCAAGACCTCAGCGCTGAGAGGCAAACGTGTTAACCACTAAGCCACCGTGCCGTCCTACAGCTTTTATGGTGTTCTATTCTAAATGCAGAGTTGGTCCCCCCTTTGCAGCTATAACAGCTTCCACTCTTCTGGGAAGGCTTTCTACAAGATTTTGTATGTGTCTGTGGGATGTTTTCAAAGTCAGTCATTTTTATTGTCATTTCAACCATATACAGTGGTGAGCAGTACACAGTGAAACAAAACAGCGTTCCTCCAGGACCAAGGTGCTACACAGAACAATGAACAACACAACACAGCATAAAGTGCAGAACTGCAAAAGTGCAGGGGAAGCATGTGCAATAATGCAATACAATTCACAATAAATTACGTAACAATACAAATAGCTACGCAGGACAGTTTACAATATACACAACAGTAAACAATCATGTGATATATGTGATATCATATGATGTAAACATTGTACTCTAGTTTTTGTGTAGACAGATTGAAGATGAAGTGTGTGTGTGTGTGTGTGTGTAGTCCAGTCATTCATGTCTGCAATTGTTTATACCAGACCCTGATTGTTCAGGAGTCTGAAAGCCTGGGGAAAAAAACTGTTGCACAGTCTGGTTGTGAGGGCCCAGATGCTTCAGTACCTATAATCTTCTCAGCTATCCTCATTACTCGCTATATGGACTTGCAGTCCGTGATGACGCAGTTCCCAAACCAGGCAATGATGCAGCTGCTTACGATGCTCTCGATGGTTCCTCTGTAGAATGTGCTCATTCAACCGGATGAACATCTGAGTGGTCAGGCGCTGATCTTGTGTGAGAGGGCTCCATTCTAGCTCATCCCCAAGGTGTTCAATAGGGCTGAGATCAGGGCTTTATGCCAGTCAAGTTCTTCCACAGCATTGCCTTTACGGACTTTATCTCGTGCACAGTTGGAGCAGTGCTTCTCCAAACTGTTCCTACAAAGTTGGAAGCATACAGTTGTCCAAAATGTCTTGGTCAGCTGAACCATTAACATTTCTGCCCTTCAACAAAGTCAAAGGCCCCAAACATCATGCTGGACCCCTCTCACCCATCCTACCACCTCTTTGTGCTCTTGTGCTCTGGTTGCCCCAGCCCTCCATATTTCCCGTCAGGGATTGAATGAAATGAAACTAAATGCACTTTTCCGAAAATACACTCAGGGATATTACAGCTTTTTTTGATCCAGAGTTTTAAAGATTTCCTCAGCAGTCTCCCATACACATCTCACCATTTTCTCATACCTGTGGTGCTGTTTGTCTTGTTTATCATGTTTTTAAATGTCTCTTGTATTCAGTTTCTTTCTCATAAGTGACTGTTCCACAGTGTGATGAGCATTATGCTCTGTGGAGAGACAGTATCTCACTTTTGTGTGCACAGAAAGTCTATGATGGAAGTGACAATAAGCTAAACTAACTAAAAAAACAACCCCATAGAGTTACCCCTCCTCTGCCAATGCAGTCAGCCAGGTTCTCCTGTCATTCACCAAACCCACACTCGTCCATCAGACTGCCAGCTAGAGAAGTGTGATTCATCACTCTACAGAGTATGTTTCCACTGCTCCAGAGTCCTGAGGTGGTGTTTTATACCACTCCATCCAATGTTGGTGATGTAAGGGTTGCATGCAGCTGCCCAGTGTACAGTTCTTGTTCAGATGTTGATGCCAGAGGAGATTTGGAGCTCTGCAGTTATTGAGTCAGCTGAGCGTTGGCAATGTTCACGCACTATGCACCTACATGACCCAGCTCGGCAGCTTCGTGGTCTCATGCTCTGTGGTTGAGGTTCCTAAACATTACCCCTCTCAGTTGATCATAGAGGGCCTGGAAAATAAATTTTATGAACTGACTTGTTGCAATGGTGGCATCATATTACACACGTACCACACTCAAATGCTTTATAACAACACATTCATTCACTAATGTTTGTAAAGGCACACTGCATGATTTTATACACCTGAGGCAATGGAACTGAATGAAACACCTGCACTGAAATACTTTTCTCTCTCACACACACACCCACTCTCTCTCTATCTCTCTCTCACTCTATCTCTGTCCCTTTCTCTCTCACACACACTCTCACACACTCTCTCTCTCACTCTATCTCTCTGTTTCTCTCACACTCTATCTCTCCCTTTCTATCTCTCTCGCTATCTGTCTATCTCTATCCCTCTCTCTCTTTCTCACTCTCTCTCTCTTTCTCTCACACTCTCCATCTCTATATATATCTGTCTCTCTCTCTCTGTCTCTCTCCCTCTGTCTCTCTTTCTCTCTCTCTCTCTCTCTCTCTCTCTCTCTCTCTCTCTTTCTCTCTCTCTCTCTGTCTCTCTCTCTGTCTCTCCCTCTCTCTCTGTCTCTCCCTCTCTCTCTGTCTCTCTCTCTCTCTCTCTCTGTCTCTCTTTCTCTCTGTCTCTGTCTCTCTCTCTTTCTCTCTCTCTCTCTCTCTGTCTCTCTCTCTGTCTCTGTCTGTCTCTCTTTCTTTCTGCATAATGTTAAATCAGACGTGGTGCTGCTGAGGAATTGAATCAGCTAAACATTGTTTTTTCAGCTAGCTCACAAGCTTACATCTACTTTTTACAGAAGTCATTTCTGTTTACTGTATTTATTTGTGTTGGTATTGTAATATTGTAAAATCTACTTTTTTAGGTTAAACTACCTTGGATGACACAGTAAATAGTTTAAATAAATGTGATCATTTGAAAACTTTGTGTTTTTTATATTTTCTAGGGTAAAAGAGATATTCTTTCAGAGACCAAATATATTGAACTGGTGTTGGTGGCTGACCACAAAGAGGTGAGTGCGTGTTTCTGTTGTTATTTTGTCATGTTGTCACTATTTCATTTAAAAAAGACAAGAGAACCAATAGCAGTACGATAAAGTCTGAAGCATTTAAATGGCTCTGATCCAGCTAAAGGCCTCCGAGCGCATTGGATGACTTAATAACACTAAGGACACATTGCCAAAGTAACTGTGGGGTCTATTCACGGCCACAAGCTGGAATGTTGTTGATTTCTAACTGAATCAGTCTGTGTGAATTTTACTTCATTTGGAGACAAAACAGAAGGCAGAAAACACCTGAAAGGAGGGAAATAGCTGCACCTTATGACATCTGTGGGTTATGTACTAATGCAGATATTAGTTGCATATTATATTTGTTAATCTCATATTAAATGGTTATAATTCGTACTAAGATGTCCTGTTACTTTCATGTTCATTAAATAGGAGCTGTGTATAAAAACTCACAATGTTTAAAAAGCCTCAGTCAGAGTTGCCAAGTATGTATACACACAAGGAACTGGTTTCTGGCCATTAGCAACCTCTAGTATTGTGTAGAAAAATAATTAACATAATTGCAAACAATAAACAATCAATATACAATGGACATAAAGTATATATATACTATACTATACAAAACCGTTTCTTTTTTACTTGTTGAAGTTAGAGCTAAGTTTTGGTTCTGTATCCTCAAAATTTAAAGATGACATTCCTGACTTTAACCTTGTAGTATTAGTATTAGTATTGGTATTGCTATTAATATTGGTATTAGTATTAGTAGTATTATTATTGGTATTGGTATCAGTACTAGTATTGGTAGTATTGGTATTGGTAGTATTAGTATTGGTATTACTATTAGTATTGGTGTTGATATTGGTACTGGTATTGGTATTAGTATTAGTATTGGTTTTGGTATTAATATTGATATTGGTATTGGTATTGTATTAGTATTGGTATCAGTATTAATATTGGTAGTATTAGCATTGGTATTAGTATTGGTATTGGTTTCAGTATTAGTATTGATAGTAGTAGTATTAGTATTGGTATTGGTTTTGGTATTAATATTGATATTGGTGTTGGTATTGGTATTGTATTAGTATTGGTATCAGTATTAATATTGGTAGTATTAGCATTTGGTATTAGTATTGGTATTGGTTTCAGTATTAGTATTGATAGTAGTAGTATTATGTTGCTATCAGTATTAGTTTTGGTAGTATTAGCATTGGTGTTGGTATTAGTATTGATATTATTATTGGTGTTGGCATTGGTGTTGATATTGGTATTAGTATTAGTATTGGTATCAGTATTGGTATTGTCATCAGTATTATCATTGGTAGTATTAGTATGATGTTGGTACTGGTATCAGTATTGGTATTAGTATCAGTATTAGTATTGATAGTAATGGTATTAGTATTGATGTTGGTATTGGTGTCAGTATTAGTATTGGTAGTATTTGTATTAGTAATGGTGTTGGTATAGGTATCAGTATTGGTATTGGTGTCAGTATTTGCATTGGTATCAGTATTAGTATTGATAGTAATGGTATTAGTATTGATGTTGGTATTGGTGTCAGTATTAGTATTGGTAGTATTTGTATTAGTATTGGTGTTGGTATAGGTATCAGTATTGGTATTTTTATCAGTATTAGCATTGGTAGTATTAGTACGATGTTGGTACTGGTATCAGTATTGGTATTGGTATCAATATTAGTATTGATAGTATTGGTATTAGTATTGATGTTGGTATTGGTGTCAGTATTAGTATTGGTAGTATTTGTATTAGTATTGGTGTTGGTATAGGTATCAGTATTGGCATTGGTGTCAGTATTTGTATTGGTAGTATTGGTATTAGTATTGGTGTTGGTATAGGTATCAGTATTGGTATTGGTAGTATTTGTATTAGTATTGGTGTTGGAATAGGTATCAGTATTGGTATTTTCATCAGTATTAGCATTGGTAGTATTAGTACGATGTTTGTACTGGTATCAGTATTGGTATTGGTATCGATATTAGTATTGATAGTATTGGTATTAGTATTGATGTTGGTATTGGTGTCAGTATTAGTATTGGTAGTATTTGTATTAGTATTGGTGTTGGTATAGGTATCAGCATTGGCATTGGTGTCAGTATTGGTATTGGTAGTATTTGTATTAGTATTGGTGTTGGAATAGGTATCAGTATTGGTAGTATTGGTATTAGTATTGCTTCATTCCATTTCTTGTGTACATACCTGAAACAGGTCAACTTAAATTATTCACAATAGCTTAAAAGTGCATCATCATTTTCAAAATAAAGGCCATAATGTTTTTAATGTAATTGAAGCTGAGTTGTAACTGGACCACTTAGGGGGTTTTAAATGGACATTTCCGCAGTTATTCTTGCGCCATCTACTGGTAAACTGTAGATCTGCACTTCACTGTAAATGTGACTTCTATCTCTATTAAATCGTTTTTGTTTTTTTTTTCATTTTGACTTTTGTTACAGTACCTAAATTATCAGAAGAACAATAAGACTATTATTTATCGAATGCTGGATGTGGCCAACCAGGTCGACTGGGTGAGTTTCTGTGCTTGTGTACTTATTTGTGTCATATATTTACTTTCTGCGATGACCCATATGTGAGTCACTTTCTCAGTCTCAGATCTTGATGTAGTCTAGTCTTTGCCCAAAAACATCTGTTTGTGTTGATATGGTTAGCCTTCACATATAAACACCCTGCTTGTGGGTGAAGTTGATCAGGCTGATGTTTGGTTCTACATCTTTTCTGCTGTATGTCAGTTCTACCGGCCGTTAAATGTGCGTGTGGCCCTGCTGGGACTGGAGATCTGGAGTGATCAGGATAAGATTGTGGTGGATAAGAGCCCCACTGACACGCTCAATCGTTTCCTGGAGTGGAGGACCAGAGAGTTGCTGCCAAGACTACGTCATGACAATGCACAGCTGGTCATGTAGGTTCTCGTGGCTACATTGAATAAGTTAAATAATTTGAAGGAGTAATGATGATGAATCTTTTCAGACATGTTGGGGGGTTTAGATGAGCTTGCTAATCATTTGGTTGGTATAGTGTAGTAGTTGCTGACCCTCATGTGGTAGACTGGAGTTTTCCAGGACAGGATTTCTAATGCTACAGTCACCTACTAATGATTGTAATTTTAAGTTACTCTGGAAACTCTGGAGTATTTGCCAAATATGTAAAATGCATAAATGTACAGTAAAACATCAAAACATTTCATATTTTGAAACAGTTCATTTGTGTTTATAATATAATTGAAAAAGCTGAGCTGTCATATTTTATTTTGATTACACTTAAAGTGGCATTTGAAGCCTTTTTTGTTTTTCTAGTGATCAGTATGGCTTATAAAAATCTGTTCAACATTAAACTGAAAAAGGCTTAAAATGCTTAAAATTACTTTACAAGTAATGAATATAAATGATAACAGGTTATTTTTGTGAATTTGTGAACTTGTGCATGATATTCTGATTTCTGCAGCTGCAGTAATAAGCAATCTACAGTTTGCTGATGTTACTGGTTGCCTGTCTGTGCTGGTTTCATACATTTTTCATTACAGTTGCCTCATTAGCCTTGTGTTTTCTCTATTAGAACATCGATCAGTTCTTTTATGTATTTTCATAACAGGGGTGAGTCATTTGATGGAACAACAGTGGGTATGGCCTCTCAGTCCTCCATGTGCTCAAAGGACAGATCTGGAGGAGTTAATGTGGTGAGACTGTTTCCTGGATTACACTAAACATTCAGCTTAATTATGTTCACAGACGTTATGAACAGAATGAATATAGCAGCAGGAAGGCCCTCTGAGCCAGTTATGTGATGTAATGTACTGATTTGTCACACATCTGATGATTTATCTCTCACTTAGCTCATTTTCTTAGCAAAGTCACAGGTGATGTATATGTTCTAGCTTTAATTGGATCAGCTGTTCTCTGTTTTATAGGATCACCTGGTGAGTGTGTTGGGTGTGGCGTCTACTGTGGCACATGAACTTGGCCATAACCTGGGCATGAGCCATGACACGGCCGACCGCCGGTGCGAGTGTCAGAATGAACCACGTCTTGGGGGCTGCATTATGGAGCCCTCCACAGGGTATGTTCTTCTACAGGTACCACACTGAATGATTTCTTTGATGAACCGATTGTTCTGTTGACTATAATTCAGGTAATTAATCCATCGTTATAATGAATCCTTCTGCTGTTAAGGAAAATGTTGACTTAACTTTGTTCACCCCTTAAACTTTGTTTGTGTATGGGCTGTAGCTGCGTAACTTTGGCTGTAGTTTATTTGTATTTATTTTATAGTAGTTTATAGCAGTGCTTGAATAATAAGATTCACTGCATGTTGCAGTTTTAAGATAAGATAAAGCTTTATTAGTCCCACAGTTGGGAAATTCAAAGTGTTAGAGCAGGAAAGGGACAGTGAAGTACTCAGTAATAGAAATAGGTATCAAAAGAGACTCTTAGTAAATACAAATTTATAGTAAGTAAATAATATAAGTATAAAGTGAGTATAATAAATACATACTAATTTATATTTCTTTAGCTGCTAGCTAGTTATCTAGCTCTCTAGTAGTCTGGTAATGTGCTTCAGTCTTATCAGTGTGATATAGAGTTTATTGCTGCTTATCATAGTCTGAAAGAGTTCTCAGATCTTACTTAAAGTCTGAATCTTAATTAAAAGCAGAAGCATTAATTTTTTTCATAACTTCCACTGAGCTGATGCAAGTGTACCTCAGTCACAATGATTTTACCTTAAAATAAATAAATAAATGTATAATACAAATAGGTCAGCCTTGCATGCATATCTCAAATGTGGATTCAGTTTAAATATTAATAACAGACCAATAAATAATAAATAAATGGAAATTCTGAATTATGTTATATTGAAATTATGACTGATAATGATCATAATTATGATTTTTGTGTAAAATGTTCTTCTTGGTTGCTCCGTCACCCCTGTAATGGCCACTGATGGTCACCATGTAGCATCATTTAGTTACATTATTTACATTAAAATAGTTTTAAATGATCAGTGTGAAATCAGTATCGACACAGTCAGTTGTTAATGATCAGTTATTGTATCAGAGCTGAAAAATCAATGTTATTGCATCCCTAATCTTAACTCTTAACATTATGTGCCTATGTGTGCATCTGCAAATGGAACAAAGTTTAATTAAGGCTACTAAAAGCTTCTGTCAGTCAGAAGAGTCTGGTCCAGTTTGCATGCCTTGTCCTCAGTCTTATGTGTTCTGCTGATTCAGATTTATGCCTGGTCAGCTGTTCAGTAGCTGCAGTGAGCGAGATCTCTCTCTCAGCCTGCTGCATGGTGGCGGAATGTGCCTCTTTAACATGCCACAGCCAGAGAAGCTGCTGGGAGGACCACGCTGTGGTAACCTGTATGTGGAGAAGGGAGAGGAGTGCGACTGCGGCCTGCTTGATGTAAGAAACAGTAATAAATCTACAGAAGCTGCCACACTGTAATCAGTAAGACAGCATATACTGTACAGTTGCATGAAAAAGTATTTGAGATTATGCATTTCTGCATAAATTGGTCATTAAATGTGTTCTGATCTTCACCTAAGTCACAACAGACAAACACAGTCTGCATAAATTAGTGTGTGTGTGTGTGTGTGTGTGTGTGTGTGTGTGTGTGTGTGTGTGTGTGTGTGTGTGTGTGTGTGTGTGTCTTGAACACATGTTCAATTGAAGCTGTACTGCTTTATAAAAACCAACATACACCACTCTTGAGTTTGCTGTTCTCAAAAAGCATTGCCTGTGAACCATGCCTCTCACAAAAGAGCTCTCAGAAGACCTACATTTAAGATTTGTTGACTTGCATGAACCTGTAAAGGCTTACAGGAGTATTGCTAAAAGCCTTGCTACACATTTGAAGTTTGCAAAAGAGCACCTGGATGTTCCACAGCACTACTGGTAAAGTATTCTGTGGACAGATGAAACCAAAATTGAATTGTTTGGAAAGAACACACAATGTAATATGTGGAGAAAAAAAGGCACAGCACACCAACATCAAAACCTCATCCAAACTGTGAAATATGGTGGAGGGGGCATCATGGTTTGGGGCTGCTTTTCTGCCTCAGAGCCTTGGCGGATTGCTGTCATTCCTGTCAAGTTTATCAAGACATTTTGCAGGAAAACTTAAGACCATCTGTCGGCCAATTGAAGCTCAACAGAGGATGAGTGACGCAACAGGACAACAATCCAAAACATAGAAGTAAATCAACAACAGTATGGCTTCTACAGAAGAAAATACACCTTCTGGAGTGGCCCTGTCAGTGTCCTGACATCAACTCAATGGTCCAAAATTCCTCCTGACCTTTGTGCAGGTCTGATCTGTAAATACAGGAAATGTTTGGTTGAGGTTATTGCTGCCAAAGAAATGTCAACCAGTTATTAAAACGTATCACTTTTTATGTGGTATTAGTTCACACAAAGGGTTCACACACTTTTTCTTGCAACTGTATTTTAGTATCTAATATTTGCTTTTGAGAAATGTGGCATGTACACAGTAAATATGCCAGTGTTAAATCAACACTACTAGAGTTAAATTAACACTGAGGGTGTCAAAATGTAACACTCTCAGTGTTAATTTAACTCTAATAGTGTTGATTTAACACTGGAATATTTACTGTGTATGTTTACAGGATTTGAGTTGATTGTGTCATGCTATAAAATGTAATTCAAATCATGTTGTTACACTATTTAAAGGACAATCTGATCCCTATAAAAATAAGTAAACTCTGTGGTATAAAAAGTAGTAGCAGACAGTAGAATTTTGTCCATGCTGTTGTCTTTATTTATTTATTTATTTATTTAATAAAAATGACTTCACAGATCATCACATTTTAAAGCAGTGTGTTAACTGGTGTACATAAGTTCTATTGCATAATAGCTACAATAGCCTCAAAACACTGACTATGTCTCTGGCTGAGAACATTTGGGGTAAATTTGTTTTTTTGGGGGGGTTTGAGAACATTTGGGGTTTTTTACCTGTAAGAAGGGTATAATAATAATGATGTGCTGTGTACATGTGCAGGAGTGTAATGATCCATGCTGTAATGCCAGCACCTGTAAGCTGATCGCTGGTGCTCAGTGTTCTTCTGATGGCATTTGCTGTGAGGACTGTAAAGTATGTATGAGTCTAATTTTGCTGATGATACATTTTATACCTCATCCACAGCCAAGCTTAATTCCCTCTTCTCTCTCTCTGTTCTCTCCTGTTCTAGCTGCGGGTGGCTGGTTGGATATGTAGAGAACCTCTAGGAGAGTGTGATCTGCCAGAGTTCTGCACTGGATCCTCCCCGTATTGTCCACCCAATGTGTTCCTTCAGAATGGTGAGCCGTGCCAGGATGGCACTTCCTACTGCTACAGTGGAGTGTGTGCCAGTCTGGATGACCAGTGCCAACTACTGTGGGGAGCCAGTGAGTGCCACCTGTGTTCGTCAGTCAGCTTTCACACAGAGGCCATTCATGAGCTGAACAATTTGGAACTAGTCTGGACCTTCTGGTCTAGTAGAGAGAACATTTAGGGCCTGTAGAACAAAATACAGTAGAGTAAATGTACACTCCTGGGCAAAAATGAGCTTTCATATTAAGAAATGAAAAAAATATATATATATGAAAGCTGTTAAATTTTCAGGCTTGTGATGTGCGGCATCAGGTGTGGCAGATTATCAAATAATCACCAAAGTTGTAAGGAAAAAGATGTGATATTTTGGGTTTTCATAAATGTACACTTTGATACTAAGTAAGTGACATGACTGTAATGTTCATGAGCAAGGCAAATAATCCCCAACTACTCCCTGGACACCATGGATAGGGGGTGCCCACCGCTTCGGGCACATGTTGTCACTAGTGCCTTCACTAGTGTGTGTGTCACTAGTAATTGTTCACTTTTTCACTTTTCTGACTAGTGATTTCTTGATCTTTTAGTTTTAGGCCTGCCTCAGTTTTTGCTCAGGAATGTACAAAGTACAGTACAGACCATAGATTTACATTCAGTTCTTTTCACTAGAGCTTATGAATGATCTTTTATTTAATCAGTACTTTGGGAGTTCAGTGAGCTTTGTGTTTGTATTTGCTTTTCTCAGATGCTACTCGTGCCCCTCCAGTCTGCTTCTCTTCCGTCAACAAACAGGGCAACAAATATGGCAATTGTGGCCAGACACCCAATGGCACATACATCCCCTGCACTGCTGCGTATGTATTTATTGTCCCTGTCTCTGTCAACTGTATGAGTATTACAGTATAAACAGTATATAAGCAGTATTAATCATGTTCTTTGTTCTGAGGATGGATACAAAAATGTTTCTCTTTCAGGGATGTGCACTGCGGTAGGATTCAGTGTCAGGGTGGGAGTGATCGCCCCCTACTGGGATCAAATGCAGAAATACTGACAACTAAAGTGAGACTGAACCACAGTGACTTCACCTGCCGTGGGGCTTATTTTGACTTGGGTGATGATGTCTCTGACCCAGCCATGGTGGCTCAGGGAACGGCTTGTGCATCTGGAAGGGTAAGGGTTCATACAGTACAAGCTGATTTAGAATCCCTCAATGCACTGCTACATGGCGTCATTCCTTAAACATTTTCCATGACAACTTTTATTTCTTAAGATAATAATTTTTTTGCCATTTCAAAAGTGTGATAAAAAATTTTCAGTACAGATAAGGAGACTGGACACTGTCACAGATGATGATCTGTGAGAAGGATAAGTAAAATGATCATCTCAGAGCAATTCTAATGCAGTGTTTGTTCAAATCTATACTTTGTGTACTGGAATATAGCATACGTGACATATACTATCAGTCAAAAGTTTGTTGAAATACTTTATAACAACACATACTTTCATAAGTGAGATAATTTTAATAATTCATCTGTAACTGTGTATGGTTCAAGATTCAGTTTTATTGTCATGTGCACAGTAAACAGACAGTTATGCTGTACAATCAAATTCTGACTTTACTAGTTTTCCTCTTGCACACAAGCTGTTTGGGCATAAAAAAGCTATTCAGAATTATAAAACCTACTTCAATTAGAAAAGCTGTAAATGAAATTAAACTAAAGATATATTGGAAAAGGGGGGGCACGGTGGCTTAGTGGTTAGCACGTTCGCCTCTCAGCGCTGGGGTCTTGGGTTCGATTCCCCATCTGAGCGGAGTTTCCATGTTCTCCCCGTGTCTGCGTGGGTTTCCTCCGGGGTCTCCGGTTTCCTCCCACAGTCCAAAAACATGGAGGTCAGGTGAATTGGGTACTCTAAAAATTGTCCGTAGGTGTGTCTGTGTGTGTGTGTGTGTCACCCGGCGATGGACTGGCGCCCTGTCCTGGGCTTAGTTGAATAGTGTAATGCCCTGCCCTGCGCCCAGTGAGGGGGTGGGGGACTAACCGCGACCCTAATAAGGATTAAGCGGGTGTGATAATGAATGAATGAATGAATATATTGGAAAAACTAGTTTTTAATCTGTATGTTTAACAAAAAATACTAAAGCTAAAGTAAATAATAAATAGTGTTGGTGTCGGGAGGATGATGTCTGACATGATGGGTGATATCTTGAGATGTTTTGAGTGTGACATGTAATGTTTGTGTCTGATATAGCATTAGCATATAATTAAACTTCGTAGTGCATCTCAAAAAATGTCAATATCATGAAAAGCTTCATTTGCTGTTCATAATTTAATTCAGAAAGTTAAACTTAGGTATTTTACATTCACTACACATAAAGTGACACATTTCAACTCTTTTTTTTTTTTGTTTTAATGTTGAATAGTTTGACTTGCAGCTCCTGAAAACCAGAAATCCAGAATCTCAGATCATAAGAATACTGAATTTGGAGTAATTAACAGTATCAACATCATCACAACTTCATGTGTAATGATTATAAAATGACTTTTTAGATTAAATTATGAACAAAAATGAACTTTTTTTACTAAACTCTAATATTAGTAGACACACTGGTAATATGCGTGTACGTAATTCAGTAATGTTCTGAAATCTGTTTACGTGTCTATCATGATTCTCTCTTTAGGTTTGTTTAGACCAGCGCTGCCAGGATGTGTCTGTGTTTGGTGTTGAGGAGTGTCGCAGAAAGTGCAACGGCCACGGGGTGAGAAGTTGAAGCTTAACACCTCTGTATTGTTACAGAAACCTGCAGACACATCCTGTCTATCAAATCTTTTCCACTCAGAACTAGCAGCCTGCAGTCATGAGGAACAGAGCTTTTATCTAGTTATAGTGGAGGGGGCGGCTAGATGTTCTTAAATTCATACATACATTACGTTTTCTGTTGAGCTTCTCAGTTTCCCTCTAGAATACCTTTTTATTTTTTCTCTTTTGAAACTGGTGTTGGTGGGGAGAACACCAGTTCACTTTTCTTACAAAATTCTGAAAATCTGATCTGATCTTGATTTCAGAGCATTTACCTTGTGTCAGCAGGTCAGTGATTGGCTGCTGCTTCTCTGACTGGGTGATATTTTTGTCACCTCAGAAGAGAGAGAGAATGTTATTGTGCATGTTATTGGTCATGTTTATCACATACAGACTTAAAATGCATAAATATTGCTTATTGTAAACATGTTTATTTAAAAATTAAAATAAAAAACTATTTCCACCATGGAGCACCCTCTATTGGTCAGCCGCCACTGGTTCCACCTTACTTATAGGTAGCTGCTATAGCTGCTAGTCAAGGCTATTTATCTTTAGCTATTTTAAATTCATTATGATGCCAAGCCAAGATTTTTCTACAGTGGCTTATTACAACACCAACCTGCAGTGTGTTTACTTTAACCGAGCGTGAAGAGGAAATGAAGAGCTGTATTCACTTCTCCTTCTGCCTCTCTAGGTGTGCAACAGCAACAAGAACTGTCACTGTGATGTAGGCTGGGCACCTCCAGACTGTAAATACTCAGGATCTGGAGGCAGCATGGACAGCGGCCCTGCACAACAGCCCAAAGGTGACCACTGACACCACACATACACTAATCCACTCTGAGTGATTCACCCAGCTAGTCGTATAATAATAACTTAGCATTTATAACTTTTTCTTAAACCAAGCAGAGTAAGTGTAAAAAGATTTTAAGTAACTTTGTTACCTGGTGTCAGGTAAGGCACTCCATAATAAAAGCTCTCTCACTTCTTTAATGTAATAATATTACAGTCCTGAATTTGACAGCAGATGTCAAAGATAGTGAGATGGTTAGGTGATGAGTGGAGATTTCACAAGCTCTGACTGTCATTTCTGTGTCTGTGTATTTTTAGACTCGGATCCAACACGTGTGGCTCTGCTGGTGGTTTTCTTGTTTGTGCTTCCGGTGATTCTGTTGATCCTGGCCATCCGCTTCCCTCACTGCCGACGAAACCTCCTCTGTTTCAAGATCACACCCATCAGCAAAACCAGACAGCTCAGCCGGTGAGAAACAGCGAGAAAACGAGTCTTAGTTACATTCATGTTACATGTATGTTACTCTGTATGTTACTGAAAAGAAGACTTTCCACTTTTCTTTGTTTCACTCATGAACACAGTAGGGTGTCTGTGGCCCATATTGAATATTGTGTGAAACTGCCAGAGGACGATGTTTGGGAGAGGTACAGATGAATGGAGAAATGTGTCATGTGATGCTGTGTCTGATAGGATAGTGAGTAGGATAGTAGTACCACATCAAAAATGTGAATATTGTGAATGAAAAATGTTAATTGTCTCTCATTTTATTTTCATTTCACATAAAGTGGCTATTTTGGTTTTACTGTTGATCACTTTGATTATTTCATTTGGAGTTAAATTACTATTCAAACAGCATCAACATCTAAAAAACCTTTATGTGTAATTACTATAAAATCTGACAACTTTTAATTAAATTCTGAACACAAATTAACTTTTTTTTACAATATCCTAATTTTTGAAGTTGGTCACTGGTGAGCGGAGTGTGTGCTTTACATTAATTAACTGTGAGTTTTCCCCCCGTTATATGTACTTCTCAGCTGTCTGAGTAAAATAATTCTGTTCCTTTAATATTGAATAAGTACAGGGGTTAGACAATGAAAGTGAAACAGCTGTCATGTTAGTGAGGGAGGTTTCATGGCTAAATTGGACCAGTCTGGTGGCCAATCTTCATTAATGTCACATTGCACCAGTAAGAGCAGAGTGTGAAGGTTCAGTTAGCAGGTAAGAGCACAGTTATATAGTATATTACAATGCACACAACATTATG
>BRDA01010281.1:0-17936 GCA_036984385.1 Crenuchus spilurus
ATAGGTGCCTCTAATTTAGAATAATAAGTGGAGTGGAGGTGGACTTTTTAGAGGTGGACTAACAGGTCTTTGAGGGCCAGAATGTTTGCTGATTGTCAGGTTTTTAAATACTTATTTGCAGCAGTAACACACAAATAAATTATTAAAAAAATAATACATTGTGATTTCTGGATTTTTTCTTATAGATTATGTCTCTCACAGTGGACATGCACTTAAGATGAAAATTTTAGACCCCTCCATGATTTCTAAGTGGAAGAATTTGCAGGGTGTTCAAAACTTATTTTCCTCACTGTATATATGTGTGTGTATATATATATATATATTAGGGCTGCGAATCTTTGGGAATCGAGCGAAACGATCCAGAATCGATTCTTGGGGTCAGGAATCGATTTTTTTCAGATTCTTTCAAATACGAACGAAATACGTTGCTTTACCGTTGCAATCTCTGCAAATCGCAAGAGTGACGTCAAGCCCTTTCTTCCCGGCCGGGTTGACAGTAAAATCCAAAGTGTTTCCAAATGGTTGCTTTCAAAGACCGCTGCTCGGCTTGCATAGCCGACGCTACTTCCTTGTTTTGCCTAGCACTATGGTGGCTGAAAAGGCACATCCGCACCCGCAAAAAAAATCAATTTTTTGAAAATGAGAATCGATTCTGAATCGTTCAATGTTAGAAACGCGATTCGAGCTTGAAGCGATTTTTTCCTGCACCCCTAGTATATATATATATATATATATATAGTAAATGTTTGGACACACCTCATTCAATTTAATTTTTTCCCTTTATTTATCCTACATTGTAAATTAATACTGAAGTAAACCAGACTATGAAGTAACACTTAAACCCAAAGTGTTAAACCAAAGTAGACACACGACTGATGTCTCAAACACATTAAGAGGGCAACAAATGCAAGTCATGAACTCTTGACAAGGCACAGCTGTTAACTGAAAGCCATTCCAGGTGACTACCACATAAAGCTGACTGAGAAAATGCCAAGAAAGTGTTCATCTACAATGCAGACAACTTTTAAATAATGAAAAACCACTGAATGTCCTGAAGGTCCAAACTTCTGATTGGTATTATATAGGTTATATTGCGTCCACATGCATTTCACAGTGATGAGGAGTACCAGCAGTGGCCATGTGGCCTCTGGTTCCTATAGAATGATGTCATCAGTATGTGACTATAAATGTGTAATATCTATGCGTGAGCTTCACTTTAGCAGACATGATTGTGTTTTGCACTAGCTGGAGGAGAGAATGAATAATAATGAGCTTGAACAATTATCTGCTGTGTGGAACTCCATTGTATTTCTCTGAACTTTTCACATTTTTTCTGACCTATGGTCGAGCCAAGCCAAGGCACAGTGCCTCAATGCCAAAGCTATTTGAGGCTGCATCATAATAAAGTGCCATGTGGGAGCCGTGCCCTGCACCCGCACTCACTCTGAACTGTGCGTGAACCCAGAGACTTCGTCACAAGCTTACCTCATATCAACTCAACAAATTTCCTCCAATCTTCTGTGGCTGACTATTCAGAATGGAGCCACACAGAAGCATAAAGAGTTTGCTCAAAATACCTGTAGCAGAACACCTGATCTGAATTTTATATTTTTAAACTCACCTCCTAGTGGCCCAATTCAGATTTGTTTCCTATTGGTATGAGCTTTGGCCGTACGGTTAAGCTGCATTTAATTTAGAGTAAATATGTTTATTTCACATTACCTCTGCCTCAGGCCTGCTTCTGAGATCATGTAACCCTGGAATAAATATAATTTTAGTCACTGAAGAGAACCCATCACCACCTACTGTGTGCCTCAACTGATCCTCCACTTACCCAACACATATGCCCAAAAGACTGCTGGTTATTCTCCTCAGTGAACTAAACAAGACCACGTGATATTAATGATATGATGATAAATTAACATTGCTGTGGTCAATAAAAACTTAAGTCAAATGGGTACTACTATCATCTGCTGCTTTACAAGTCTTAGAGAAATTAAATAGCACAGTAAGAAGCCCAAAGCCCAACATGGAAGGGTCAAAAGTTTCATTGCAAACACTAAAACAATGATGTTAAAAGCTAAGTGCATTACTATTCAGTAATTTGTGTCTTTGAGGTTTGAGGTTATGAAAGGTGCTATATAAGCTGCTATAATAATAATAATAATAATAATAATAATAATAATAATAATAATAATAATTATTATTATTATTATTATTATTATTATTATTATTATTATTATCTTGACTTTTCCTTCAAGTGAAAATGGATTTATCAACTGAAACACTTTGGCATCCATCTGATTACAGAGCCCCCAATACAGAATGTTTTTGCACTATCAACAAATAGATAAGCGGTTAAGAGCAGAACCAGTAGACATTTAATCAACATAAATGCGAAAAATTCTAACCACACAACTCTAGTCACAAATGCTGTAAATGTGTTCCTGTCTGAATTATTACCTACATCTTTGCAAAGCTTTTTGCAAAACTGACTACAACAGATTTCTGTCAAAAACTGACTGTTCCACAAATATTTACATGTTTCTGTCTAAATTCAACTTGTCATCAAGACCTCACTTCATGACATCACATTTATATCCAAAAGTGACTTAAACTTCACAGATTGTTTCCTATTCATCAGTGCATTTCAACTTCAACTTGTTTAAACCAAAAGTGTGTTATGAAAGAAATCTGTTCAAACCTGACTGCAGCTTCAAAAATGTCTGTCTTTTTTGTCCAGACTTAACAGTATACGACAAAATTCTGATTAAATCTGACACAAACTTGCTGCTCCACCTGTTGAATTTAAAAAGGGGAAAAGACTAAATTAGAGGTAAATGAAGAGCAAAATGTGCTACCAATAAAAAATAACCCAACCCAAGTCCAACAAATACCTGAGAAAGTGTGCCTGAACTAAACCTAACCCTGAAGACGGGTTTTTTGCCTCAAATAAATATTTTCAGACACACAATTTAAACTCTAGTGCGCAGTGTGTGTTTTTGATGGGCTGTCATGGTGGCCTCTGGTGGCTGCTTGAGCAGCCAGATAACAGGGCTTTGAGTGGAGGGACCTGCTGACAGGATGCTCCATTACATGGTGTAATTACAACCAGAAGCCACGGAGAGTGTGAAAGCGACTGATAAGATCGGGTCAAGCCGGCAGGCAGGAGTTCAGCGGGATGCAGGCAGGGGTGAGCAGTGCACCTCTGTCAATGTTTTTGTTGCCCTGGCCCTCACATGGCTGTTCACATGCCTGAGTCATACTCCCTCAATGCCTCCTACAGCTCCCCCACCTAACAGTCCGTCCCACCTATAGTATGATTTTAGCTTCCTCTGGCTTGTCCTACACTGGCAGCACCTGCAGTACTCCAGCATATGAATGTGAGATAAACACAGCACAGGTGAGTCAGTGCTGTCCTGATGTGGCCCTCAACCCTAACCACAACACAACACACACACACACACACACACTCCCTTCTTCTACTGAGGAGGTGAGGTCGGCAAAGGGACAACAACAGGAAATCTCTCTGAGACACACACACATGGCAATCCCTCTCTCTCTCATTCTGCATCTCTCTTTCTCACTTCTCTGCCCTCTTTATACCCTCACCCCCTCTGCCGCGGATGACTCTAGAATCAGATTTGTCCGTTTTATTTTGAGGTCCTGACCCCACCACCTTTGGGAATGCAAACTTTTCTTGTTTATTGGTGGCCATCAGGCCAAGGCCTGCGAAGAACAGCTGTGTGAAAGAGAGAAAGAGGAAGACAGATAAAGAAAGAAAGAGAGAGAGAGAGAGAGAGAGTAAAATGCCTCCATTTGGCTGGATGTAGATTGCTCCTGTTAAGCAACAAAGCCACAAGGCTCTTTCCCATTTCACACGTGGGACAAGAACCCATCCAAACTTTCACACTTTTTGTGCCTTGCACTGTTTTGTGACCTCCCATCCCAGCATCCCTATAAGCCCTGATGGGCAAAACAGTCACCCTGTGCCACCCTGATAGCTAGGTAACATGAGCGAGCTGTGCCCTCCCTCCCAAGTGTGTTTATTCACAAATACACATACAGCACATGTACAAACGTTTATGGACATCTAATGCATTCAGCTACTGCACTCATTGCTGACATACACAGCTTGTCTAGTCCCTGTAGATTAAATTCGATATCTGCCCTATCCACGGTGCCTGGAGAGCAGTTGGGGGTTAGGTTACTTGCTCAAAGGAACTTCATTCATAAACTGGCGACCTTCCGGTCACAAGACCAGATCCCTCACCACCAGGCCATGGCTGACCCGAGAAGCACTGCCAGGAGAATAGGACTCTCTGGAGCAGATCAAAATGAAGCTATTGGAACCTAATGCCATGTGTGGGCTAGAGCTGTGTAAAGCCACACAACCAAAATGAGTTCTGTAGTTGGGAATGGTTGGACAGTGATCACTCAACATCCTGGCCTCTAATGACTAATGATCTTGTTGCTGATTACAATCAAATCCTTACAGCAATGCTAAAAAATCTAGTAGAAAGCCTTCTCTGGACAGTAGAGACAGATATTACAGGGAGTATGTTCATGTTAATCCATGTACAGCCGAATAGCAGTAAAGTACCAAAATGAAAAGCAGTATAAGTGCAGTAGTATTGAGAAAATAACCATCCCTGGATGAAGCAGGAGAGGCCTTCACCTGTGCCAGGGCCTGCTGCTTTATTTGTTTGCCTGTTGCTTGTACAGGGCAAAGAGTGGGCGGAGCAACGTCCTGCAGGAGCTGAGCTTGTGCACTGTCTGCTGTCAGCGGCCTAAATTTATGACGC
Organism: Crenuchus spilurus; assembly: GCA_036984385.1. Taxonomy (NCBI): domain Eukaryota; kingdom Metazoa; phylum Chordata; class Actinopteri; order Characiformes; family Crenuchidae; genus Crenuchus; species Crenuchus spilurus. Next base: position 4,806 of record BRDA01010281.1, read on the forward strand.
TTCCTCTCACTTTGAAGGGTAACTCTGTTTACTTAGGCCCTCACTAACTGCTTCACATGGCCTGTCTCAGCATACTCATTTACTCTCCACTTTCACAGAAGGGACCCTGGGCGCTGGATTAGAAAAGGCTGGATTTTTTGTTTATTTGTTTGTTTTTTACTCTTGCTTCCATTTTTAATATGTTGAACAGTACATTCGCCTCTGCCCAAATTCACTTACACTGATGTGAGCTATAATAAAGGGGTTATAGGTAGCGTTGTGATTGCCACATAGGGAAAACTGACCTTTTCTTGCCCCTGAATTGGCCTGATAACAAGGCGACAATAACAACAAATAGAGATAGTGTGCAGTGGACTAATGAGGGAAAGGAGAGATGCAGCCATCTGCACCTTTCTAGAACCCACACACACACACACACAGTCTACTGCAGCAACAGGAAGTCTCAGAAAGTTCAGCCATGGGTCAGCATAGCCATTGCTCCGCCTCTTTTTGCCTCCCCCCATACTACACACACACAAACACACATACATACTCCCACCCACCTGAGTGGTCTTTGAGGGGTCAAGGGGGCTACCAAGGGGGTGGGAGGCAAAAAAGGGGACAACTACCATATAATTCAAACAATTAAGGAAACATTTTGTGAGCAGCAGTTGATGGTGCTGTGCGTGTTAAGTGTGTGACTGACCTTTTTCTGAACCCCTTTATGAACTCTTGTTTTGGTTCCTGCGGTGTGTATGTGTGTGTGTGTGTGTGTGTGTGTGTACGGTGCATGTATCTCAGTGTATGGCCTTTAAAGACAGCCATAAACTTGTGCCACATATTGCTTGCTGTGGCATCCACTCTCCACACAAGATAAACGCAGATGGGAGGGAACCCAAACAGCTGTCAGTTTAGCAATGGTTCTTCAATGATGTGCCAGCAGTAGTTTTGCACTGCCGCAACAATCTTTCTCTGCATAGTTTATTATTATAGTCTATAGTAGAGCATGTGGATGCTGAACATCCTGTCTTCTGTTTGAGTTTTAATGACATATAACATAAGCTGTCCACCGCTTCAACATTTTCCCATTCAGTGTTCAAGTTAGTAGATGTTTGTCTTCATCCTACAGAGGTGAAGCTCCATATTTTCACTCTGTTCTTTATCTTTCCTTACAAGAGTCTTAGGGTTTTCCTCATTTTCAGCTGTGAGTATTGTGTCAACTGCACACTGAAGGTCATTGATGTTTCTTCCAAAGATTTTGAATCATCTTCCTTCAGTCATGCTTCTCTCAGGATACATCAAAAATTAAAATGTCATGAAAGTGGCTCAGCTGTCACTATGATCAGAGGATCGTAAGTTCGAATCCTGATCATGCTGCTTGCCATCAGCAGCCGGGGCCTGAAAGAGCAAAATAGGCTGTGTGCTCTCTGGGCAGGTAAGATGGCACTTTCTTCGCAGCACTATTAAGTAATGTCAGCTGGCTCAGGCATCTGCCAGGCAATCCATCAGAGCTGGGGATCCTGTGCTTTCCTCCATGATGTATCGGCAGCAGTTAGAAAAAAGGCAGAGCCTGACTTCACATACGTCAGAGGAGGTCTGTGTAAGTCTATCAGGACATTACAAGTAAAATTTGGAGTCAACGAATGGGCAGGTCCACTGTCTACCAAACATATTGGAAGAAAATCGGGTTAAAAAATTTCTGTTGCTGTTCATGATGAATGCAAAAAGGTAAACTGTCATATTTTATATTCATTCCCTGCAAAGTGATTTCAGGCCTCACTTTTGTTTTAATGATCAGTTGATCAGTTTGTTTTATAGCTCATGAAAATCAGAAATTCAGAATCTCAGATTATTAGACCTTTGACCTTTAGGAATTACATGATGAACACAAATGAACTTTTCACAGTAATCTTTGGAGATGCACTTGTACACTGATCCTTGTTGTTTACATGCACCAGAATGAATCTAAATCTGTAATTTTATGATATATGAAGTTATTCGTCCCTACAGAGGTACTGACTGTACTCATGATTTACCCAGAACAGTGTATGGTAACATATCATATCATCATATTTTCCACCTCTACTTGTCTGAGCTCACCCTTATAGGCTGAGGACTTCCCCAGCTGTGTGTTAGCTCCCCACGGCTCTGCTGTATGATTTTGTTGTGAGACATGAAGAAGCTGCAGGGGCCAAGTGACCTCTCACTAACAACAGAGTCAAAGCCCGGTCAGAACCCCAGGGGACAGTCATGGCCAGAGCGGAGGCCTGCTTCCAGACTTGTGTGTATTTAGAGTCTTTATCAACTATTTCAGGAATGTGGTATAAAAATAAGCAGGTTTAGTCAAGATAACCAAAGCAGCAGAGTTTATACTGTTGTAAAATGTTCATTAATAGAAGAGAAGTTTAACTATTAACATAAAGAGTTCAGTCTAATACTTCTGATTAATACTGTGGGTCTTTAGACATGGTGATGAATCTGGTAGAACATCAGTATAATAACTGTTAGATACAATTGGATAGATTATAGATTTTAATATGTTTAGACCAAGATAATAATAAAATAGCACCACCCAGTGGGCAAACTTAGAACTACTGTTTTATTACAAGCTTGAAAATAGTGTTACAGCACATTATACATATGTTCAACATGCTTAATAGGGTGGTCCAGTTTAAATTTTTCTTTCCTCTCACCCTTTTGATGCTACTACTGTGGACAAGTAAAAGTGTTTTTTTTATATATAATTTTTAATAACAGAAGGTCAATGACTGTAAACAATGCTGATTAGTTTTTGTTTAGTATCCTTACTGTAACCTCAACATGTACTTACTTTTTCTGTTTTTATGCTTTGCTATTAAATTTTTTCATTTCATCTCACATTTTTAATTGCAGACCAAGTGTTTATGATGCTTTTGATGGCTTTTGATTAATCACTATATGAAGAAGCTGAAGTTAGCTACTTAGTCATAATTTGATGCAACAGTTACATCAGGAGAAGTTCAGTTTAAGGTGGAACTGGAAAATCAAATAAGACTTAAATACTAGAGTATCTCCAAGATAATAATAATAATAATAATAATAATAATAATAATAATAATAATAATAATAATACATTTTATTTGTAACACTTTACTTTTGAAACAAATCTCAAAGTGCTAAACAGTAAAAACATCACTAAACATCACTAAAAATCACAAACTACTATACAAAAAGATAAATATCAAAGGTTGAAAGTTCTTCTAAAAAGAAAGGTTTTAAGTCCTTTTTTGAAGCTCTCCCTCGACTGTGGAGCCCTCAGATGGTCAGGGAGAGAGTTCCACAAGCAAGGAGCAGCAGCACGGAAGTCCAGATCCCCCATAGTACTGAATTTCGTTCTGGGCGGGTGAATGCGATTAGAGTTCGTAGAATGGAAGAATTATAATATGATGAAAAAGTTCATTTGTGTTCATAATTTAATAAAAAATTTTTTTTACTGTCAAATATTTTATATTCATTACATACAAATATTATAAGTTACATTACATGACATATTTCAAGCCTTTTTTGTTTTAATGTTGATACTGTTTGAATAGTAATTTACTCAAACTTGAAATGAAATATTCTAATAATGTGAGATTCTGGATTTCTCATTCTGATTAACATTAAAATTAAAAACACTTGAAATATCACTTTACATGTAATTAATATAAAATATGAGTTTATGTTTAATATATATGCTTAAATTTAAATTAGCATGAACAACAATGAACATTTTCCACAATATTTAAATTTTTGAGATGCACTAGTAATCCAGAATTATTCAGTAAACAAGCCAGTAATGTTTCCTTAATTTTTGAAAAATTTAAAGAGGAGAAATGTGTCAATGTCAAATTTATTTATAGAGCATGTTTAAAAACAGCATATGTTGACCAAAGTGCTGTACATTATAAACTAAAATGTAAATAGCATATATATAATGGTCACGTCTGTGACACCCTAAAAAAGAAGAAAAAGTCCACCTGCTCCTCACTTAAACCTAATGCAGCCTCTCTGCTGTCTTATAAAAAACACAGAGAAGCTTAAACCTAATGATGAATGTGTGGAGCGTTTGTGCAGTATTGCTAAGCCAGTGCTGACACAGCATGTTCAGAGACCTACAGCACCTCTGAGAGAAATGAACACTATGTGAATGGTGTACACACAGAGGCTGTTTCAGCCTGATTTCAATGATAAAAAGACTTGCAGAGCTGCAGCACAGAGCTGCTACATAAACACAGTCATACATTCATTTTTGTTCAGAATTTAATTTTAAAAAATAAATTGTCATATATTTTACATTCATTACATGGAAAATTACTTTTTTGTTTTACTGTTGATCAGTTTGGCATATCTCACCTAATTAGAATAGTAAATTTTGAGTAAATTACTATTCAAACAGCATCAACAGCAAACCAAAAAGCCTGAAGTCTGTCACTTCATGTGTAATGATAACATATGACAATTTACATTTTTAAAATTATATTATGAGAACAAACACCTGCTCAGGCAAAGTCTGACCTCTAGTGGTCAGTGCCTGAAACTGAAAAAAAGTGAAAAAAAAATAATAATTGTGCACTGGAAGGGACTATCACCTCAAAATGGAAATAGCCTGTCTGTGTATGTGCAAACAGAAATGAACAGCTTCTCTGGCCTAGAACACATCAATAGTCTCTAACTATTGTTTAGTTATTGTGAATATGCAAGAACATAAAACTGTGCTCTTCAGTTCTGCTTTTGGAGACCCAAACACTTCACACATCAGTCTTCTTAACAAAACAGTGCTGACAAATGAAATTTAAACTCATTAGTTCATTAGCTGAATGCTTAATTAGCTGATCTAGATGTGTCAGAACAAATTCACAGAAGTCTAAATTGTACATGTCTGTATCGATGGTAAATCAACAATGAAAAGCTCATTACTAGCTAATATTTACACCTCTTTTTAATAACAATAACAACAACAACAACAACAACAACAACAATAATCCTCCATTTTAGTAAATATTTCTGCCGATTTAGTAGATAATTCAGGTATATTTTGTGTACCAATTGATGAATCCTGCATATCTGGACCATAGACTGTGCATCACGCAGGGGCATCAGAAGCATTTTTAATGTGTGGGTGACAAATTTAGGAAGGTCTGGGGGTCCTCCCCCAGAAAATTTTGAATTAAGTAGGTGCAGTTTCCTCCATTCTGCTGTATTTTAACAGTCTGTTAAAATATCTACTTTTACCTACATAAGTAAACACTTGATTCAATAACTATTTCAGAAACTGAATAACTATTTTAGATTCCTCTTTCAGCTCACCCATATATGCATCATCCTGTTTTCAAACTCTTTAACATTTTTTTAATTATTATTATTTTCACAATCAATGACTTTAAGGGTGCATTTTACTTTTGTTTTGTTTATTCTTTGTAACACAACAGGCCATTGTGCCAAGCAATGCTGACACTCAACTGCATGTTTAAAAATAAGAATATTAATAAATTCACCTTATGAATAGGTGCAATTTTTATAACCACTAACAGTGAATTTAGGGGGGCATGTAACTTTTTTTCTGATATAGTGATAGGCCTTCTCATAACAAAAAATGACATGTCATCATGCTGCCTTCATATCATAAAATTACACTGTGCCAAGCAAAGGTGACAAAAAGTAACATTTTTGTCAGTTTTGTCAGCCTGCATGTAATTATTAAAACAAATTATACCACAATTTATACCACCACAAAAGAATCTCCTAAAGTCCATTGTGTCTGGGGAGGAATCAGATATTGCAAACATTTAATGGTCACCCAAGAATACCAATTTATACTAGCCTACTGCTATTTACAGTAAAGTAGCTTCCTCCTCATTTTTCATTGTTTAGTTGAGCAGTAATTTAACACGGTCTGTGGTTAATTTCGAGGCTGTGTAATAAAATAAGGTTTGTATCAAAAGCTGAACATTTATGAGATGTCAATGGGACTCACGTTACCTCCACCACTTTTGAGCAGCCTGCACTGATCATTCTCTTCACAGTTGATGCTGCATGCGGTGTGGTAACCAGGAAAATCCGGAGTGGACTATTAGTGGTATGAGTATTCTCCTCTCTATCAAGTGGAATGGATTCTTTCTGGAATTAATACAAAGAGCGCTGGGTAAACGAATATTTTATGGTAAATGTGGGGGGTCCATACGAATATTTTTTTTAATGTGAGGGGAACACATCCCCTTCACAAACAATTGATCATCACAAACGATTATATCAGGGGTGTCCAAACTTTCCTTTTTGGGGGTCAGAATGAGAAAAATATGTGCAGTCACGTGCCACAGACTCGTAGTCGTATATTAGTACTATAAGACTTTTTTTGTTGTATACAGTGTATATGATTCAGGTACACAGGTCTAGTACCTACCTACTACTTACAGCGGAAGTAGGCGGATTAAGACGCAACTGAACAATAACGTGTGACGTAAGCGAGGCGTTTTGATTGGTTCTGAACATAATGACGTCACCTCATTGAGTCGGCTGTTTATTTGAACAGGAGGACGTCCAGCACAAGCAGTGGGAAGGTAAGTCAGGTCATGTTTGCTTCATATAATGTCTTTCTTCAAAATAAGTTGATTATTTGTTTCTGGTAACAGTTGAAAGTCATGTCTCAAAACAGTTTTGAAAGGAGATTTTCTCTGTGGTCAGTTTTTTAACGTACTGAAGGTCCTGAGGTCCTCTCAATGTTGCAGTAACTGGAACGTTAAAAAAAGTTCTAGAAACATTTAGAAAACATGACGGATTGAATGCTGTAAGAAACACATTTGTAACACGGAGATCCCAATCTCACAAAATTAATTAATTTATTAACCCCACACACACACACACATTCGCTTTTTGTGGACAAATGTATATATGGTGGTCTTGGAAGGAAGGAAGGATGGTACTTGGGGTACTAACCTCACCTCAACATGTTGTTTACAATCATTTAACCTGCAATGATGCTAAAGTCACTACTGCACACAGTACAGCCTGCAAGACTGTCATTAGTCCTCACTCTTATCAGACAAGTGTACACTTTTGTGTGGTTTGATGTAAAATGTGTCTTATATTTTTGTTTTTTGGGACACTCTGCCTCTGTCAGGACGCTCCTGTACATGCCTGACTGGTCTACAGGTTCTGGATGACGCTCACTTACTGTAGATTCTGATTGTATGTCATTTGTGGGCATCAGGGAGTATCAGTTTGCAGGAGAGTCCACTACTGCCAGTGCTTTTCCAGTGCTCTATTAAGATTGTACAAGCTGTTTGCGTACAGATGAGCCCATGTCAGCAATAGCTGCACCTTAAAGTGGCTAAATTCACTAATAAGATGTCTACATGCTGGTTTGACGACATCACACACAGCTGTGTTTTTGGGTATCATTACACAACTCTGTTTCACTGCTATGTTAGATTATATTAGATAAAACTTTATTAATCCCTTTGTTAGACTTTCAGGGAAATTCAGTTTCCAGCAGCTCCCACAGCTGAAAAAACAGCACTGATGATTATCATTACTAAACAAAAGTAAAACTGCTCTTCTTAAATTAAAAATGTAATGTAAAAATTAAAATATTGCATTGTCCATAAGTATATGACTAGTGGGTGGTGGCTACTGCGCTGCCCATCCGTCCTCTGTCATCTTGTTTCTTGCCCTCCCCCAGTGAGGAGTTATACAGACTGATGCATAAGGGACAAAGGAGTCTACTGGTTAATTGGGAAGGAGCAGTCTTCCACTGAAAAGGCTCCTCTGGCATCGTCCATAATCGCCCTCTGCACAGCGTTTCCAAATTGCACCCTCTGTTACCAACCAAACACCCAGTACTAGTTCTGTGGTCAGAACTAAAGTATGACGATCATATAATGTGTATCATACACTACACAATATATCATGTCACAACAATGTTAGCATCACTGCTGTGCTGAGTATTCCCCACCAACCAAATAATATTCAGTCAGGTCATCGGTAGTCCTGTTACTATTGATAGTTGGTGAAAGGGGAATTGATCCAATGTCCAGTGACTGATGAATAACAGTCATTATACATATGTATACTTATTGACATCCAATATGTTCGTGTTAATAAAATAATTTTTCAATTGATGCACACCTGCACTGTTGGCTATACAAACATCCAGCCATCTCTTTACAGAGCGGTAAGTTCCCTGACCCTAGACTTCACAGAGAAACACCGCTCCCCATTATCTAACTGATCCCACACAGAGCATGGTTGAGTGAGCTGCTGTGAGCAGAGGGGAATACAGATGTCTCAGATGTGGGCTTATTAATCCTCACAGGCTGCAAGCTTGTGCACGCCTGGGAGAAGTGCGGAGGCCGCGGTATACACAGCTACAGCACCGCTGACAGATCTGCCTGTCAGGCTGCTTCTGAAACCCTGCTGCACACAAACCCCTCCATTTATCCTAATCACATCAGCATTTCTCAGGCTGTTCCACAGGGACCTCCACACAGTCCACATATTTGATTTAACTCTGCTCCCATACAAAATGCACCAGGTATTCTGTGTTTGATTGCTGTGTTCAGACTTGGGAGGGCAGCACTGGGTTGCCTGATTAGCTCCGGTGGTCAACCATTATAAATCTTGTCTGGTATCAAAAGACAGGACTTTGTCTAAATGACCCTTAAGTCTGTGATTTCCAGTGATTGCTTGCTTCAGAGAACAATTAAACATCATGTTTGTTTTTTGTTTACGCTACTGCCTTTTCTGGATTGTGCAGAAATGTAGCTTGGCTGTAGACATGACCAAGTGGAAGATGGTGGCATTCAGTCAGTCAGTGTTAATTGATTATTATGACCAGTATAAAATGGATAAGATAAAGGATGGCTTATGTCAGTTGTCTGCTTCTTGCATGTTGTCATGTCATTGGTTTTGGTACCAGAGAAACCAAGATGACAACTTTTGGGTATACATGCATCACTAAGCAAATCCCTCCAAAATGAATAGATGCCAATGCTAATGACTAGGTTATGGTTTAGTCATGATTTTGAATAGAAAATTTAGCAAATTGTTGTGGCATTTTCATGACTTATCCAGATAAACACTACTCTATACTGAGCAGGTCAACATCTGTCGACCACCTTTATGAGCATCATAAACCAGAAACTTGGGAGACCAAACACACTTTAGAGGTTTAGGGAAATGGATCATTTTAGAAGAAGCCACATTGATGTATCCTATACAAGGCTTGGCACTAATACTTTTTAAGTGCAATATGAAACTGTTGGGTCATCTTGTCATTCTCAAAACAACCCAATCATTGTTTGAGTATTGAGACAAATTCTTCAAAATCAACCCTTATTAAAGTATCTTGACCAGAAGTGTTTTTTTTAAATAATTTACACCATTGTATTTTATCACTCTTTTGATGTATATAAAATAGTACAATTTAGAAGTATAGACATTTATGTAGTATATCAGTAAGATTAAATATGAATTTATGTTGGCAACTTTATTTGACTCCAGCACTATAAAACTGTAAGAACCTTTTATTCCAATCAGAGCAGAGCTTGGCCACCACTAGCCGGTTTTTTTTCCCCACATGATGTCAGGCAAACTCTATCTCTACAACATTCAATTCATAAGCATTTCTCTTAACTAATGTTCTCTCATACAGTACTTGCAAATAATACTCTTATCTAATGTTTTTCCTCAGCTCTCCTCTCACTAGTTTAATTTCTCACCAGTTTTCTTCTAAGTGAGGGTGCGGCCCAGCTAGACAGTCAATCAAAGCAGAGCTCATTAAAATTATTCATGAGCTGCTATGAAAGGAAAAATGGAAGGAAGAGACCAAATCACCCTTTAGGGCTGCCCAACACAAGTTAAAGTGGGGTTGAAGCTCAACTGCAGTTTGGTCACATTGTGCTGTATTTAACTACTATAGTGTTAACTAGAAATAACTATCTGGGATGTGACAAAACAGACTAGTTGAGGCTGTCCAGCAGATATCGCTTTGTTAGCTAGTTTGGGTGAAAACTGTGCGTATAGCAATACACCACTTGCCATTCCATCATTTTAGGATTATATTATACATAGCTTTTGCAGTCTGATTGCCTTGAATATGCATTTTAACAAATGTATAGCATTTTTGTGTAGTTACATAATACATTAGTTTAAATGCTTGCTTGTCACTTGATTTAAAATTAATAACATTTCAGTGAACGATCCAATTATTAGGCTTACTCAGACAATTTTACTAAAACAGATCTGTGATCAGCATTGTTGTGTTTTGGAGCTCTTACAACCTCAGCAGACACTGATGTGATATAATCCTTAGAGAAGTTTACAACTGAAGTATTTTTTAAATATTTTAAAATGTTCCATTATATAATTTGATCAGCACAACATGGAATCAAATCCTAATTCTCTGCCCCTCTAGGCTGTCTAGACTACCAAAAATCAATCTGGATACAATGTAGATAGGCCAAAAAATTGGATTTGGGCTTGTTGTCTGAACATAGCCTTACAACATCTGCACAACCCTGAATTCATCATCACAAGGTCTGAGCTCTGGATTTGGGCTAGGCAAGACAAGATTGATGCAGTTCAGCTGGGAAAATTTTGTTCAGAACTTGTGTAAATGTTTTGTATCAAGCAGCAAAAATGACAAATCTAAAATCTGCAAGATTGCAAACTTACAAGTTTATTCAATCATACCAGCACATTAATTTAGAATGAAACATTCAGCCAAGCACTTCCACACTTTATCCTGAATTCAACCTCCACCAGATGTAGTGGATTATAACACTTTGGTATAAGAAGATAATGTGGTCTGCTTCGCAGACCAGGGTACATTCTGCATCAAGATCAAAGTTCTAAATGTGCAAAAAGGTACCATCAGTAAGAACAAACAACTAAAATTTAAACTTAGTTCACCCTTCACCAATATTAAAATATAATTCCTCTTCATTCCCTTTAGCATTTTTTCCATTAATGGCAAGGGACTCTTTTGGTCTGATTGATTCAGCACTATCATTGTGATCTTGGTAAGCAGGAAATGGAAAAACGTAATACATAATAAACAAGGCAACACAAAAGACAAAACAGTACAAAACCCACATCCAAAGGAACACAGTACTAGCTTTGAACACTAACAAAAACTACGAGAAGCTAAAAGACCAGACTGAATGTCAAATTCAGAAAAGGTCATGCCAAGCGATAAAAAACTACAATAAGAAAAACCCCTGAAATTCCACAGACGTTCTCTCTCATGATAGTCATGTAAATATGAACACTTGTGTTTGGTTAAACTTTCAAATAAATATTTGTTTTGCATTAAAAAACCTATTGGATTTTCAGCATGACAACCCACAGCCATTAAGAGAATAAGGGAACATTAACACTCATTAGGTTTCTGGGTCAGTAGTCACTGGTCAGTTTTCAGTGCTGCCATACGTCACTGTGTTCAGTGCTGGTCTTCTCCTCCCTTTGATCTTCAGAGATCCATAACGAGGCTGCAACAGATTATACCCACAGTTTACAACATTGTCTGGTTAATAGTGTAGGCAGTAATGGCTAAAATCAGCACCCTCACATTTTTTTGCAGTTATGACTTCAACAGCTACATATAGAGCTGGGTGATATGGCCAAAAATTTTATCACGATAAATTTTTCTATATTGGTCAATCTCAATAATTATCATTACATTTTCTAACACTGTCAGTTTTAAACATCTTTCTAAGAACATCAAACTAAATACATGAAATGTTTCTATTTAAAATATTAAAATTATTGCCAGAACATAATACTGTAGCGTCCGGCTGGATGGACGTGAAAGACGTTTACAGTCATCGCTTTATTGTTGAAACTTACAATGATTGCTATCAGCCGCAGCCAGTCCAAAATAACAACAGGCTAGAGAGAGCGCCAAGCTAACAGGCTAATGCTAGCACTGGGGCTGACACACACACAGTGAGCCTCCCCTTCTCCTTCTCACACAAACAGACTAGCACACAGCAACTTGCCCAGCCCCACTATGCTCTCCACCAATCACACGCTTGTCTTAAACACAACAGTGCATTTTGGCGGCGCTGGTGAGGAGTAGCTAAAAAGCAGCAGTATTAGACTTCTGAACTCTCTGTTAAGCTGCTTAGATGTGAAATGGAAACGAACATTAATGCTTAACAAATTCTATTGTCCTGGCTTGTCATCGAGGGAAAAATTATCATGAAAAAAATCGATGTAGTTTTATCGCCCAGCACTAGCTACATATAAAAAGGAAAAGTAACTTTTTCTTCACTCTAATAAGAGCTCCATACTGTAGTGCTCTGTGTGCCTATACTACAAATTTTAAATAATCTCCAGCATCAAAATACTTAAATCTCGTACATCTTTGCGTAGTTTGGAACGTGTAACTTTGACACTTTGAGAGCGCCTGACTCCACGCTGCGTGACAGCTTCATCCTCAGAGAACACAGCTTCACCCTCTTCATCTGTCCGCTCCTCTTGCTCATACTGGTAATATTCTGGAAGAACCATACATAAGCACCAATTTAGTAATATCTCATACAAGCATGGCAGTTAAAAGATGTATGAATACAAACCTAAAAGTTATACATATGTGATTATAGTTGTATTTATTGTCCTTAGGATTGCATATTTACACTTTTGTGTTTAAATGCTGGACTTGCACAAGATGTGCTAGTGTTTGTAACCATAGTTACCTCTCATATGAGAAGTGGAGAAAAACAAGTGGAGTGGATAGTTACCAAATGTAACCCTTGTGTAGTCTAGCATTCTGTATTACTCCCACATTGTACACAACCTAAAAGTCCAAAATGCCTCATCTTCACTAAATCAAACTACCAGTTACTCTTGGCTTCATTCTCAGACTGCCTTACAGCTGTCAAAACTGACTTCTATCACAATAAGATAGGTTCTCTGACAGACTGTCGGAAATTATTCACAGCATTCAGATCACTGCTGAACTCTCCAGCTGCTCCTCTGCCTACCTGCCTCACAGCTGAAATCTTTGCCTCGTTTTTCACCGGGAAAGTGATGGCCATCAGTAGCCAGTTCGCTGACCCACCTACTGCCTCTGTTACTCAATCTATTTCGACCAAGAGAATCACATTCTCTTCATTTACTCCTCTCTCTGAG